>JANZLH020000152.1:142358-152361 GCA_026770325.2 Erythroxylum fimbriatum | reverse complement strand
AGGAAACAATGAGTTTAAGTTAATTTAGTTTTTTCAAAGGATTAGAAATATTATTTTAGATTATGAAGATCAATAACATAAATTAAACAAAGTTTGATATTTTATGCCTATAATTTGATTATGAGTGCATAAGTTACGTACTTTATTTGTATGTTTGATATATACATATTTATATTGTATGTATGTTAAATTGCATGTTTTATATAAATGATATTAATTTATGAAATTTTATTTTTGATGAGACGAATCAAATTAAATTCCTTGTTAAAATATTAAATACACATTGAAAACATGATTGTCACCTTCCATTGTTATAAAGATAAACCAAAGTTTTGTTTATTGCCAGGCTTATTGAGCAAACTTAATGTAAGAGCCCATTTTTACACCTAAGGATTTAACTATTAGATTGAGTCATATCATATGAAAATACATGAAATGCATTTCATTTGCATGCATCACATTTGCGTACACACATGAATCATGACTTAGAGACATTGCAAAGATAGTATATGCACTCAATTGACACATCCCAGGGTATGAAAGGTTTTAACTGATTATGATGTAATTGTGTATTGATTATGTCTTTAATTTGTCTTTGATGGATTATAAGAAGTGATGTAACAGTCCAAACTACCCACCCACAAATATTGTCCGCTTTGGGTTGCCCATTAGGCCAAGGCCCTCACGATTTTGCTCTTCCCGCACTTGGAAAAACTCGTATATGGGGAAAAGGTATCTGTACCTTTATAAGGCGTACTTCGTTCTCCTCTCCAACCGATGTGGGATCTCACAATCTACCCCCTTTAAGGCCTAACGTCCTTGCTGGCATAACTGTTCAGGAACCGACTCTAATACTATTTGTAACAATCCAGACCACCCTTTCACAAATATTGTCCGCTTTGGGTTGCCCATTAGGCCAAGGCTCTAACAGTTTTGCTCTTCTTGTGTTTGGAAAAACGTGTCTATAAGGAAGAGATATTCGTACACTTATAAGGCGTACTTTATTCTTCTCTCCAATCGATATGAGATCTCACAAGTGAATTGGAAATTTATTATTACAATTGAGTGATTGATGAGGTGATATGTGCATTTAATCTAGGAAAAATGTTAAAGGGCAAGATAAATTGATATATGGAAATTTAGCTTGAATAGGCCTATGAAATGGTGACATGAGGTAATGGGAATAAGTAACAAATGTCTTAGTTAATTGGATGACAAGTGGCTTGAGTACATGAGTGACAAGTGGCCTAGGAAACTAAGTGAAACATAGACCAAACATTAAGTGACAATTGGCAAGTGAAAGATGAGACACATGGCTAGGTCTTAGCATGACACTTGGCATGACATATATCCCACCTCTCCACCACACACTTACACCTCACGATTTTCACAATTGAAATCCTCTTTCATGCTTTGGTCACATGCTCTCTCCTCCTTCCTTCTCACCGTTGACACTCTCACACAACCTCTATAACTTTGAATTTTGGCAAAATTATGCAGCCTTCATCTCATAATTGAAACCCCTTTTATTCCATCTTGCTTTTGGGAGGCCTTGTTGGCTTCTTAACTAAGGATATTTTGATCTGAACAAGCAAGTAATTGGTTGCCCTATTTAGACATATGTAAGCATAACATTTATGATAATTGATTAGGGATGAGTTAGGTTGGATTGCATATAGGGTTGATGATGAAGTGTGTTAGAAATTTAATGGATGAATTGGTTTTGTTTTCATACATGGAAAGCCTAGGTTATAGGTTGTTTAAAGGATGAATTAGATTGAGAATTGAAGTGTATTGAAGGTGAATTTATGCTAAAGAAAAGGTGCTAGTGTAGTGTTCTTGAAATGGGAAAGAGTTAGGGTTACATGTATAATGGTGAATGAAAGCTTATGTCTAGTTTTGATGCCTAAAAGATAAATTGTTTATGAGTTACCAATTAAACGATTTTGAATTGGAATTAGAGATGAATTGATGAGGAATTAAAGTATTTTTAAGATTTAATTGAGGTATAATTGATGAACTATCATGAAGATGTCAAAATTTGGAAAAAAAAAGTTGAAGGAAAGTGAAGGTGAACTTTTGGTTCATCCATCCCACGATCGTGGGAATTGTATTGGTTCCTTCCTATGATCGTGGAAATGCTTGGCATTGAGGAAACATTGTGTTTTGTATTCTTGTTGAATCATACAAGGATAAGACACTATATATTGGTGCATTTGGACTTAATTAGAGCTTAAAATGAACTTAGTTTGATGTTGAATCAATTGGTTAAGTGTTTGATGAGTTAAGGTTGTTAATTGATGTTATAACTTAAGGATTGAATTATTGATATCAATGTCTATGAGTTTGAGAAGTATGAGTTATTAATGGAATAAGGATGTTCTTATAAATACAAATGTGATCCAAAGAATATAAGCAATGTGAATCAGTTATAAATGAATGAGAATTTGGGAAAATGTGTGAAGATAAAGCATTAGTAAAGGATTGATGAATGTATGATTGATGAATTGAGGGTAACCAAATTTACTGAAGGCATAAACCTAATTGCAAACTAGATATATATAAGTTATAATAAATGGATGATTAAGACTTGTGATTAAGGATACATACCTGGGATAGTCATTTTAGCATGCATTGAACATAACACATATACATGCGCATGATTGAGTACTCATTTGATTAAACAAGTTAGTAATGTGTAAATGTGTGAATATTACATGATATAGAAGCACAAATTGATCGTCAACGTCCAGAAATTACCGAATCATCAAGACAAAAACTATTCTAGAGCATACTGTGAGTTGACCTAGATGTGCAATCTTAATTATATATGTGCTTCTGTTTGAATTGTTTCGGTTAATTTCCAGATATTGAACTATTATTGATATGATTGTGATTTTGATAATTCCAGACATTGATAGTCTAAGGAGTTTGATATTCGGGACTGTATTAGAAGTGTTTCAAAATTGTATGTGCAAAATGAAATATGTACTCAACGAAGTGTTAAATGTCGGACTTAGGTCCAATGAATGTGATAAATGACTATACACATTGAATGAAGGGCATTGTTAGCATAATATGTACTTTGATGCATTTCACTACATTGTTATACATGATCAGATAAAGGAATTGTAACTAGAGTGGCCAACGTGAAAAAGAGCTTACATCTCAGGAAATATGCACAAGAGCCACAAGCTCAGTTGTTAATGAGCCTGGTATCCATAACGGGTATGTGACAATTATGCAATAAGTCTGGTATCTACAATAGGTACAGGATAGTTAACTAAGTGCTCTGTCACAACAAATAAAAAGAAAGTGGAGTCACATGTGCATTTGCATTTATATACATCTATTATCATGGGAATGTGGAGAATTACTGAATTGTGTTGATGTAGTGGTATACAATGCTTGTGTATAGGTTGATGATATGGATGCTTGAGATAAGTGATTGGATCATTCTGATGTGATTATAAGAATTGTCTGTAGATCATGATGAACTTGTTGAAATATGATATATGTATTGTGAATTGATATACAAACTAAATGATGTGTTAAATAAGAATTGATTCTAAGTAATGTGGTATACATGTGACCTTGGTTATATACCTGTGATATTTGTATTCTGACTTGAGTAAGTACATCGATGATGGTTCACTCACTGAGTTCACAAACTCATCAAAATTATAATGTTTATTTTTAGAGACTGAGAAGACCTAGCTTCTAAGGCAATCTAGTAGCAGGGTAGTATTGTTAATTTTAGAAACAAGAATGGCTCAAAGGTCTGGTCAGCTAGTTTTGAAAAGTCCAGTTAGAATATATATACATGAAATATGAGTGTAATAACACAATGAATGTTTATGTTTGTGAATGAAATGGAAAGAATCGATCTTTGAATCATTTATATTATGTATGATGTCTTGAATACGATAACATGATTGTTCTAACATGCCATTCCCGTGGGGTATATGCTCGGATATTCTCTTGAATGTCAGGTACATGTCCCAGGAGAGTGGTATGTTACACTTAAGGCCACTTTAACTCAAATATGTTTACTCTTATAATAGTGAAACCTATCTAACTAAATTTGTGTGATTTGGATGAGCAAAATCATGATCATATGAATTTAAAAGCAAGGTTAGGAAAAAAATATAAGATATGTTTTAACAAGAGTTATCACCTAATAGATCTAGGAGTCATATGAGATGTGATTAATAAACTTGTTATCTACCTAATTTAAATTTAATTGGTTTATTGAGCAAACTCAAGATTAACTAAATTTGAATGAGATCTTAGCTCACTAAAGAGATTAGAGTAATATTTCTTAATAGTATTGAGGGCTATTATTTCGAATAAAATAGTGAGAGTAACTAAATACATGATTTATCTTCTTTGGTAGTTATGGCATAAAACTAACACTTGCATTTCTTACATTTTATATTTTTTTCTCAGTGGAATTCACCTTGTTTAATTTAGTTGCTACTAAGTCAATAAACTTATTTTCTTGGACACAGATTATGTTTGAGAAGATTCTAAAATTTTTCATTAAAAAATTATATGTCCATTATGCAATGTTACAATTATCCCTATTAAGGATCTTACGTTAAAGTTTTAGAGTTATGTCAATATCATATAATGACAAAATGTGATAACATTTTGAGTTGACTTATCTCATAATCATTGATAACAACATATAAGATGTATGCCAATATCATGATAGCAAGATGCATGCAAGAGGTTGCATGGAGTAGAGTTGAAAGGTATAGTACTTTGATGGAATTATTCCACTCAATATAGCCCATTAAAAGCATAAACATTGACATCAATTAAAGGCATTGCTATAAAAAGATAATATTTATCATTAGAAGAAATGGTTGCATGAATTTTCTTGCCTAAACATATTATGATAAAGGTCATATATATTTCTAGTTTGAACTTATGAGTAATTGATACTGAATTTAGATTCAACATTATTACAATGTTTAAGGCATGACAAGAAAAACAATGATAAGCAAAAGTAGTTGATCTACATCTACACAAAAATATTGTATGTTTTGGATTAAAAGAGACTTATACTTAATATAAGTGGCAAGAATGCAAAATTAAATAATCGAGACTATCCTTTTATGTCATATTGGTTAAATTAACATAACAAGAATCATAAAGTTACATATAAAGATATATGTATCCTTTTGATTATGAATTGTATAAAAATTGTGAAACTTGTTGAGTTGAAAAATAACCAAATAAACCTTTGATAAAAGGATGATAATGGTATTGAATTGTTACATGTATATAGGTGATGTATGTAGATGGAATAACAATTCATAAAAGGATGATTCTTATATTTCATTAGAAATACTAATGACTTTATATGATATATTCATATATATTAAATGAAATATAAATTTAAAAATTTTAAATTATTTAAATATAAGTAGAAATTAAACATTGAAAATGATGTCACTTCGATAAGATCGATGTGGTGAGTTTTAAAATTTTCGGTTATTTATAACGATTGAGATTCTTTAGTGAAGAACTTCATAACAAAATTCCACAAGTGTTTGGATTTATGTAAGGAGGAAAATAAAATATAAGATATTTTATGATGTAATATTTATTTTTTCTATAGTGATGCCTAGTACAATGACTTACCTTCAATATTTCTAATTAAATCCGTTAGCAAGAATTATTTCTAATTAAATCCATTAGCAAGACTTCATATTAGATATAAAACGCTAAGTCTTTGAAAGAGTCAAAGATAATGATTTAAAGATTTGATGCTTAGTTAAAGCATATATTATCCGCTAAGTTTAGAACTAAATTGGATAATAAATAGTTATAAGATATGTAAAAGGTTAGATATATTCTTATAGACCCATTGTACAAATTGTTTGTTTCAATGTATACTTATAGTAGAATGGTTCTTAAGATAAGTAGCGGGAGTAAGATGAAATTCAAAATTTCAAATCTCATGACAATATATCCAATTAAAACTGGTGCCTTTATTGATGCATTAGTTGAAAGACTACAAGACAATGAAAAGTTCACTTTCATGATAAATTCTAACAGTTTGTTTTAAAGATAATTATGAATTTATCATGTCTATAAGAAGGATAGTGGGAGTATAGTTGTCCTATTCAGTGGGAGTATGTAGAGAAATATTGCTCATAGAGAACAATAATTCATTTTCCAATTGTTAAAAATATAATTGTCCAAGAATAATTCATATTGGTTATGTAAAGGTAACAACTTAATTATGGAAATTAGATATATAGAGATAGAATGGAAGTTGTTTACCAATATTTCAAAGTCCAAGTATATAGATAATGCATTAAAGATGTTTAATAGTTGAGATATCTAATACTTGTGAAGTATTAAAGATATCCATTATTCTATATATGAGTTGATATTTGAGATTAAATGTATATGGATATTAACTTTAGAAGTAAGTCCTAATTAAGGTTTATTTTACTTAAAATAGCATCATTTTAAGATCGAAAGGTTTCAATGTAGTAATAGTTACTAATTAAGCCACAATATGTTTTTTATTTAGTGGAAATGATTAATTGGATCAATAAGTTCTTTAATAAACTTGATATAGTTCCTTGCATTTTTCAAGATAATAATGTACTATGGAACACTAAAGCCTTTGGGCATGTAAAAGGAGCTAAGATCTCATTAAAGATCCAAGGATGTATTAGCCAGTTTCTTTTAATTGTAGTGAGAAGTAAGATGAAAATTGTAAAATTTAAGTAAGTACTCACTATAGAGAATCTTGTAGAATTCTCGCATTAAGCCACTATCCTGGTAGTAGTATGATCTTTGTATGGTTATATGATATAAGATACTTAAACAATTGGATTAATGCAAGTAGGATATTGTTAGTGTATGCCCTACTACCAATCAGTTGGTTGTAGTTTAGTAAAAATAATTTAAAGACATTTTTTTATCTTATACATATTCAAATGTATATAATAAAGTTCATGGAATAAATATACCTTGCAAATGAAATTATGATAAGATGATAACCATGATATTCATATTGTATTCATGTATTATGCCTAAAATATTTCAGGTCATTATTCTATTAAGACTAAACATTAATAAAGCATAAAAAGACTATTCCACGTTATGTTTTTCATTATGAATGAAGTATTTTAAACAAATATGTAGGTGCTTGTTAGAGAATAAGTTCACTAAACTGACCTCAAATGAAAAATCCATTTGGTACACTACTTGTATGTCTATGAAAATTCTCATTGTAATTATTATATAAGTGATCCTTTAACTTGGTATCTCCAAAGTTATCTTATATAGGGATTGCTATATTTGATACTA
The DNA here is from genome assembly GCA_026770325.2 of Erythroxylum fimbriatum. Lineage (NCBI taxonomy): Eukaryota > Viridiplantae > Streptophyta > Magnoliopsida > Malpighiales > Erythroxylaceae > Erythroxylum > Erythroxylum fimbriatum. The sequence continues at coordinate 145,023 of JANZLH020000152.1, read as the reverse complement.
CTTATAACATATTCTAGTTAAGGATAACTTAGTTAGGAGTCAATGGATAAAGCATAAACTATATGGAAGTAATTATGTGATGAATATAGGATCCATCACCCTAAAGTAATTAGGGAGAAAATTTCATTGTTCTCGACTAGAATTGATTTCAGAAATTCTTAGACATTGGATCTTATTTAGGCATAATTAAAAGGGCTAGCACTTCCTGCCTAACCTTCTCTGTGATAGTTACGAAGTTCTCGACATGTTTTGTGGATACCGTTAGAGATCGAACAATTATGTGGCTGTAATGGTTGAGATGAGATAATTTCGGAAACAGTTCGAGAGATATGACAAGAAAATGATCAAACTTTAGAATAAAGTACGAATTACAACTCATACTTTTTTTATTTAAAGAAATTTAATTGACTATGATAAAACTATGTAAAACTTCAAAGGAAGGATTCCATGTTGGAATCCAAAATTACCCAATACAATGGCTAAATCATAAACCGATTAAACTATATAAACAAAAATTTGTATATTAAAGCCTCCAACGTGATTGCATATGATTTGTGAGTTTCTGTGTTACTTCTTTGGCAATATCCAGAGCTCTAATATGATTGAGAATGTTATCTGCTAATTGATATTGGCAAGTTTGCTCCCTTTAGTAGATCCGTCTATTCCTTTCTGTCCACACTTTATTATAATTTGCGTGTTAATTATTTTATAGAATTTAAAGTAATCTTATATTTCAGAAAATCAAACAAAAAAACTTCGTAATTATTCGGCTACATGCAGGATTGAATCCTAACCCAATTTTTTAGCAGTTTCTTTTCAGGGCCTGTTACATATTATTGAGAACTTGGGCCATGTTTTTATGGGATTAAGTAATGGGTGTATGGTAGTATCAACAATAGATTGTTATGTTATTACGATGTTTAAACTAACAATAAATAAGTAGTAAGATAGAGAACATTACGTAAGTTGGTGATAAGCCACGCAAGTCCCAAAGATTGTCAGTCAAGAATCCAAAGTATTTCAACTAGGAAGTCATGTAATTTTTTTAGCAGTTCACGTACTAGAGTGGAAGTGCTTAGCGGTCCACTTGGTTGATTAAGTCAAAGTAGTGATTGCTTAGGAATAGGTCAATTAGTAGTTGTTAATGTTTTTTCTTTTATGATGTGTTGTCCTATTTTTCAGAGTAATGTTTCCTAAGTATTAGGAGAAGTTGAGTCTTTCAGTGGTATTTAATTTCGATCAATAAAAATAGAGAGGAAGACTTTTAGAATGAAATATTTATTGGTTTATTCTCACCAGAAGTAAAATACAGAGTATCATCCTACAGCTTTGATTGGGACCTATCATTGGTATCAGAGCTACTCCTCATGGCGATGAACAAAGAAAGAATTGAAAACTTAGAAATGGGCTTAGGAGGGTTCCAAAGTAGCCTAAGTACCATGGAGAAGGCTGTTAACAATAAGTTGCACCACTTAGAACATGCAATCAATAAGATGACAGCATTACTTACCGCCAACCACACCGCAACGTCTTTAAGCAACACTCAAGAATCTCCTGCTGTGCCACCACCGCTCAGAGATGATTTCCGTAGCCAACATGAAGGTAAACGATCATGGTTCTCTTCTAAATTAGCTAAGCTGGAATTTCCTCGATTTTCAGGTGATGATCCTACAGAATGGTTCACCAAAGTGGGACATTTTTTTGAGTATCAAAGGACTGCATAATCGCAGAGAGTGGCTCTAGCTAGTTTTCATTTAGAAGGGGAAGCAAATCAATGGTGGCAATGGTTGCAGAGGTCTTATAAGGAAGAAAACAAGATGGTAACATGGAAGATTTTCCATGATGAACTCTGGGCACGCTTTGGTCCTACTGACTGTGAGGACTTTGATGAAGCGTTGTCTAAAATTAGGCAAATCGGCTCGTTACGAGACTATCAAAGGGAGTTTGAGAAGTTAGGTAATAGAGTGCAAGGATGGACACAAAAAGCTTTGGTGGCACGTTCATGGGGGGCCTAAAGCCTGACATTGTTGATGATATTAGGATGTTCAAACCAAAATCTCTAAAAGATGCCATTAGCTTTGCTCGGATGCGGGATGAGTAGCTGAATCGTCAACGCCAACTTCTGCACCTTGTCAGCCAATTCACAACAGAATCATCATCTTCAACAAAGTTCAAACCCGCATCACCTACAAAGCGGCTTACTTGGGATGAAATGCAGAAGCGAAGGACCCAAGGACTATGCTTTAATTGCGATGAGAAATTTGCCCCAGGACATCATTGCAAGGGACCTCAACTCCTGGTACTAGAATGCAGTGATGAAGGCTTAGATACGAAGGGGCCAAACAACTCAACGGCATGACAATCGAAAATTTCATTCCATCCACTCACAGGATAATTTCCTCAACCTCAACCTTGAGGACAAGGTTACTGTTGGAGGAGGAGCCATTGATAAGCCACGCAAGTCCCAAAGATTGTCAGTCAAGAATCCAAAGTATTTCAACTAGGAAGTCATGTATTTATTTTAGCAGTTCACGTACTGGAGAGGAAGTGCTTAGTGGTCCACTTGGTTGATTAAGTCAAAGTAGTGATTTCTTAGGAATAGGTCAATTAGTTGTCGTTGACGTTGTTTTTTTAATGATGTGCTGTCCTATTTTTCAGAGTAGTG
>JANZLH020000152.1:101296-117582 GCA_026770325.2 Erythroxylum fimbriatum | reverse complement strand
GTTATAAATTCATTAATAAAATATGTTAAGAATAAAAAGTAAATTTGAAATAAAAGGTACATAAATTTAAACCACAACATTGGTTTAAAAATTAAAATTCAATGAAAATATTTAAAATTACAACCAAGCTAAAATAAATTACAATTACAGACTCGAGATTACAATTAAACTAAAATTACAAAAATCAAATTAAAAGTAAAATTGAAGCACTTGAGAATACTAATTTAGCATAAATAATTAAATAGTTTGAAAGGCATCCCCATTTCCTCCAAAATCAAAATATTGGCTAAAGCCACTAGATGAGCCAACTCTTCCTTGAGGTTCTCCTTCCCGAGCTCTTTTTGCATAAATTTTCATTTGTTCATTTATGAAAGCTTCATGCATCATTGAATCTTTGATGAAATCTAGATCTTTGCATAAAATTTTATTATCTTCCCGTCTTTATCGTAGCTCTAATTTTTTTTCCTCATTTTGAGCTCGTACCAACTAAAGTTCACAATTTTTTTGAGAAGAGATTGCCTTTCATGAAACATTCCTTTTATTTCTTTATTACATAAAAAGTTTTTTCATTTCCTCATTTTGTTCCATTTTCATATTTTTCTTCCTCCCAATAGGATGATCAACTTCATCATTTCTTTCAATGAATGGATCTTCAACTCAAAATCATTATTTAAATCAATACAAGATGATAATGGTCCTATTGACTTATTTGATTTTTGGGATTTGGACGGTGACATTTCATTGCACTTAGATCGTTTTTGATGACCCGACGCTTTCTCTTTGCTAGTATCAGCATAATTCTCCATATTTTTTTAGGATTGGCTATATATGATCAAATTTGAAACCTTTTTGAAATTTTGGATCTTGAATGAGTAAATCTTTTGCTTTCTTGAACTGTAAGACAACAATGTAACTTAAGTTAGATTTTAGGGTATAAATCAAACGTATTTCAATTCATTCAAAGAAAAAAAAATAAGTAAAGCACTTACAATATCTTGTTTAGAAGCACCACTTGGATTCAATTTTTCAATTTGTCAAACATATCATCTGAATTTTCCAATAGCTGTCATTATAGTTTGCCATCGAGCTTGTAAAGATCTCTAAGGTCGAACAGTGGTGATATGATTCGACAGCATTTGACGGTACTCAGTTGTGATACGAGACCAAACTGAGTCATAGATTGATCTCTATCGGTGACTGGGTCTTATGAAACATTAAGATATACATGGCACAAGACTCGATCTTCTTCAACTGAATATGATACACTTCGAGAGGTGTTTTGAAGGCTTTATAGCAAAATTTAAGCTTGTCATTTTTCGGATAGGTTTTGAAAGAGTGATATAGTTCAGGATTTCCAAGAGTGTTACATGAAACGAGGGTTTCAGTTTAGTATAACAAATAAACTATTTATAAAGATGTTGTAAAAAAGATAAGAAATGAACAGTTGAGATGAATGCAATCTAATCCAACGGCTGGGAAGAGATAGAGTTAGATTTTTTGGTAGAGATTCCTTATCTTGTCTTGGATATTGTGTGGATAATATAAGAATACTAATTAACTGTTGAGATGAATGTAATCTAATCCAACAGCCAGGAAGAGATAGAGTTAGATTTTTTACAGAGATTCCTTATCTTGTTTTGGATATTATGTAGATAGGATACGGATACTAATGAACGGTTGGGATAAATGCAATCTAATCCAACGACTGGGAAGAGAAAGAGTTAGATTTTTTCAGAGATTTCTTATCTTGTCTTCGATATTGTGTGGATAGGATAAGAATACTAATTAACGGTTGAGATGAATGCAATCTAATCCAACGGTTAGGAAGAGATAGAGTTAGATTTTTTTTACAGAGATTTCTTATTTTGTCTTGAATGAGTTACTATATAAGTGAATGAATCACTAGCAGATTCTTCTTTGAACCCTTCACCATATTTGTCTACAACCATAATTACTAATGCTAGTACTTCTTATATATCATCCTCATCTTCATCCTCATCATCGGAGGATGAATTGGATCTCACTTCTGCAATATTAGCACAAAACAAAGCGTTACTATCTGCATACACTAATAACAACCTTGCAATGAATTACTATATGAACAATATAGTGAACCAACCAAAGCACAAAGGCTCAATCTCTGGTCATAAAGTAATTTATCGTGATCATGTTGTAGCAGATCAAAGACTATGGGATGATTAAATTCGCGATATAATGCAGCAATGTTTCGCAGGAGATTTCGAATGAGTCAGAATTTATTTCTACGACTTGTTGGTGCTGTTAAAGGTCATGACGACTACTTTATGCAATGGAGAGATAGATGTGGTAAACTAGGTTTGTCTAGTTTACAAAAAGTAGCAGAAGCATTTCAAATATTGGCGTATGGTGTATCAGCTGATTCAACTGATGAATACATTAAAATTAGAGAATCAACTGCAATTGAAAGTACAAAAAGATTTTGTCGAACCATTGTGGAGGTATTTGGAAAGATTTATCTAAGAGCACCAGATGCTAATGACGTTGCAAGACTGCTTAAAATTAATGAAGAACGTGGTTTTTCATGGATGTTAGAGAGCTTAGATTGCATGCATTGGACATAGCAAAATTGTCCAACGGCTTGGGTAGGATAATATAGTGGACGTAGTGGATTCCCAACTATTATTCTTAAAGCTATAGCTGATTATGATTTGTGAAAATGGCATGCACATTTTGGTTTGCCAGGGTCAAATAATGACATTAATGTGTTAGAGGCATCTCACTTGTTCGCAAACCTTGCCAAAGGTATAGCACCTTCTGCTCATTATGTTATTCAAGGAAAAATGTATGATACTGGATATTATTTAGCTGATAGTATTTATCCTAAATGGTCTACCTTGGTACAAACCATCCATGATCCTCGAGGCCTAAAAAAGAAGTTATTCGCGAAGATGCAAGAAGCATGTAGGAAGGATGTTGAGCGTGCATTTGGAGTTCTCCAGTCAAAATTTGCAATTATCAAGGGACCGGCACGTTTTTGGGAAAAATCCGTATTACAAGATATTATGTCAGCATGCATTATAATGCACAATATGATCATTGAGGACGAACGTGATACTCAAGCGGCCATACAAGATTGGAGCGAAATACCAGCCTCTGAAATTAATATCAATAGGGATGATACAGTTATATTTCAAGAATTCCTTGCTAGACATAGGCAAATTAGAGATAAAGAAGCTCATTATGAACTTCGTAATCTACTGATTGAACATTTGTGGGAACGATATGGAAATTCAAATGATTAGAGGTTAAATGAGAAATTTTAATCAGTTTATATTTGTGTATGTTATTAATTTGTTGTTGCAATAATATTAAATATATTTTATAAATAATATTAATTTAATATAAAGTATATATTAATTAATTAGAATAATGATAATTATTTTTATTTTTAATAAATAAATAAACAAATAAAAATTATTATATAAATATAAATTAATTTAATTAATAACTAAATTATTATAGTTATATAAATATAAATTAATTTAGTTAATAACTAAATTATTGTGGTATATTCTGTGTGTAAAAATTTGGTGTAAAATGGTTAGAGTAACACTAAATTTGGTGTAAAAATATTCTAAAAATATTTTACTTTACCCCAAGTTTAGAGTAAAAATTTGGTGCAATGGTTGAAAAAGCCCTTCAGAAAGATAAGCTTAAAAATGATCTTGTCCAATTTAAACAGCGACTGGCAGTTCTGAACCTTCTATGGGAGAAGTACATGCAATAATTGCTTTTGTGTTAAGTCTTCTGGTGCACGTCACCTCATTATTGCAAGTTAATACAAAACAAAACAAGTAGTTTTTGTCGGCAGCTTTTTTTATACAATTTCTTTTAGAACTCATTTAAAAAAGAGTTTATTATATAATAAATTACTGGACAATATAAAAATAAAAAATATTTTAAATTTTAATTATATTATATTTTATAATATAAATTATTTATGTATATAAAAATTATTTAAAATATGCGAAGCATAATATATTAATTATTATATAATTTTAAACTATAAGAAACATAAAATGAAAATATATTTAATAAAATCTTTTATATAGCTTAAACATAAGTAAAATAAATATTAAAAATAAATATTAAAATATATATAAAAGTTAAATAATATTATATAAATCTCAAAATAAATATTTAAATTAAGTAAATAGTTAAATATATAATAAATTATGCATTTTATTGTAATAAAGAAGATAAGTTTATAAGATAAACGTGAAGATAAGTTTGTGAGTATTTTAGAAATTATGTGTAAAACGTAAAGATAAAAGAGATTAAAAAAATAGATTTATTAATTGATCTAAAAAAATTACCCGAAAAAGTCATTTGAGAGGTTTTTTTAAAAAGCTCCAAATTTGAGCTTTTTTAAAAACTGTAGTTTAGCTGTCAAAAAAGTCATATCTATTAAAGAAGTGATGTTTTATTTTACAGTCAAATATCTATTCTTCTTAAAAAGGACTTTTGTGGTAAAAAAAAGTACCCGTTGATCTCACAAAAGCTTATTCACACAGGCACTAATTCTCAAGTTGGGCGTATCAAATTTTATGTTTAGTTACTTTGTTTCAATTATATTCTATTAAATCTTATCTATATATTTACGTGAGATATATTTATACAAAAATATACGGATAAAATTTTATGAAATATGATAGAAACGAAAAATTTATATATGGATAAAATTTATTAGAATGTTTTAACTTTAGACTTAATCTTATTCGCACGTTTGTACAATACATTTGAATAGTGCATGAATAATAACGCCTCACTGCATGGCATTGATGTCACATTATTCACCCGCCCAAGTTTAACAGATCCGAAATTGGTCGGTCAAATAAAGCTGCAAGCCTGGATATTTTGTTTTTCCCGTTGCTTTCTCTTCTACTGTACGAGTAAAAAGGAATTCAAATTTTTGGTCTAATATTACTCTGTCTTATTCTATCTCATAAAATTTTAGTTATTTATTTTACGGGATTTATGCGAGACCCATGCGAGACTTACATAAATAAATGACTGAGATTTATTAGACACAATAAAATACCATAATATTAGACAGAGAGTCTGAACAAAAAAAAAGAAACAGAAAAGACATCAGTTCATTTACGTGTAACAGAAGAAGTGGTTACTGAAACAAAATCTGTTCCTTCTCGATTTTTCTGGACAGACTTGTCAAATTATCGGCCGAACTCTGGGGGATTTTTACTGAGCTCTCTCTAGCCTGGGACCTTGGCTACTGCAGACTTGTTTTGGAAGCAGACTCCACATCGGCGCTCTAGGTGATTTCTTCCGCGTCCGTTCGAGCCCAGGCGCGTGATCCCATCGTCCAGGGTATTCATGAGTTGCTCTCCCGCAATTGAACTGTTTGCCACAGCCATATTTACCGCGAGGGCAACCGATGTACAGACTGGTTGGCCCACTACTATACGCCCCACATTTTGACCTCGAAGTCACTTCTTTTACCGATCCACCTATAAGGTGTCATGTTATCCTCGCCGAGGATCAATCGGGAACGTGTCTTCCCCGACCTCTTTTGTAACTAGTTTATCTTTCTGCTTATCAAAAAGAAAAAAAAGTCACGGGAAGTGTATTCGTAGACTTGTCGAGCTGAGCTGTTTGTGGGGTAAAAAGGCCAGATTTATACGTATATAAACTAGAAGACAAATATCAAAAGCAATATCAGGGGAAGCAAGCAGAGCCAGTAGAAGCTGTGTCCTCGTCTGCCTCTTTCCCTGTAAAAGTCTTCATAGGAAGAGTATCTTTCTCGTTGCTGTGATGTTCTATCCATACTTTATTTCCTTTTTCTCTTTCATACTATGCATTAAAAGAATGAAGAATCTCTCTTACAAAGTAACATGGCTAGACTATATAATATAATATAGGCGACAACGTGTATTAAAGAGAACAAACTCTCTGTCCAATATTATAGTGTTTTATTTTATCTCATAAATTTTAGCCACTTATTTATGCAATTCCTGCGTTTATTTATGCAAGACTCACGCAAGACCCACATAAATAAATGGTTAAAAATTATAAGACAAAATAAGACACCGTAATATTAGATAGAAGATCCGAAATCGTACTAAAGCACATGTACATAATTAGCTATGTTTAGATTGGTTCTTTTGGTATTACAATAACAAAATGCAAACTTGATGTGGTAAAAGTTATCTGATGCAAACATAATTCCTTCATACATTTATGTCTTATCTCCAAAAGAAAACGATCCCCAAGCCTTCGCCTTCTTTCAAAGAATGATGGAAAAATAACTTCAAGCCCCTGGAACTCATAACCTGCCATTATTGATTAACATGCACACTCAAAACACATTTATTAAGAACATCACGTTGAATTCTTAACTATTAACTACCGCACAATTCTTCCTGATCTCACCAACGGATCCTGTTTTAACGTTGATTCGACCCATTTTCTCCATGGAGGCGGCAAATTCAGCGAAGAAATTCTGCGGTGAGCCCTGGAGCAGTTGGTTGATGTAGGACAAGGTAGCGGAGTTTGTAGTCAATGCTGCATCTGATTGGAATAGACCTCGTCTTTTCAGCAACAGTGTATAGTAGCTAAGATCAAAAGTCCGGAAACTTCCGGGGTCCATTTCTACTATGGTGACGTTATCATTGAGACTTCTGCACTTCCTTGCCTTAAGATTAGCTGCATATTCGCTGTCAAGAGCGGGGTCCTGATCACCTCTACCAGTAAAATTGTACAGGCGAGCCGTAAATGATGAACAGTGAGACACTCCAATGGTGTGACCACCTGCAGTTTCATTTGCGAGTTCTCAGCTATGTCTGAAATCTAACAAGGTTTGGACCAACAAGATTACTAACCGGATAACAGGACCAAGTCTTTCAAGTCCAGACCCTGATTGGCAAAAAGTGTCTGAAGATTGGAGAAATTGCTGGTGGGTGGTGGGATGTTGTTCAAGGCCTCGGTGGCATTTGATATTCTTCCATCTCGTCTACCGGTGGGAACTCGCCAGAATGGACCACCCTGTTGAAATGGTAAACAATACTCAGTATTGTTGTTGTATATGTATGTATCTATGTAAGTGTCGGTTCTTGAGAGCTTACTGTGGCTACTACGGAGTCTCTTGCAGTCAAAGCAATAATGTCGGCACAAGAGACAACACCAGGGCATTCAGCTTCCAGCAAGCTCTTGATTCTGTCAATAAAGTTAAAGCCTCTGAGTGTCAGATTTGGTGCTGCAGTTTTCTCAGCCTGGGTGCTTGATGTTGAGTTGAGAAGAACAGAGCCGTCACAACCCTGAGCAGAAGCAAAACGTAAACAACTTTTACCACTAACCCAGCCCAGGAGAACAAAGCAAGAAAAAGAAACATATATACCCTCACAAAACAATCATGGAAGTTCATTCTTAGTATAGGAGCTGCAAGTGATGGAGCATTATGTATATGCTGGTTAACAAAGTCTTGCACAATCTTCTCCGCTTTTGGGCAGCTCTTCGCGTAAAAACCAAGCCGTAATTGTGCTTCAGATGACCCAACAAACGCCAAAAGAACAATCATTGGCACCCCAAAACAGCCGAGCCTTCCCATTTTCACTTGTTGTTTCAGAGTGTCTAGCACTTCTGATTCCAAAACACAAAAGTCAAGATATATAGACAGAAATCTGGGCAGATGAAAACGACCATTAACATTAAAATAGCCAACCTAGCTAACTAACATGTGATAACGTCTAGTGCTTTTAACATTTTATAACTTGAGAGTAGGTAAATTAAAATATTATTAGTTATGATTGTCCCTCGAAACAATTAATTTAAGATTCTTGTCTTATGGATTACTTTACTCATCCATCTTTTCCTAATTCCTAGTCATTTCCGCCTCCTTCAAAGGATTAGTATAGTACTGGTATTAGGTGACTAAGGATAGCTTTTTAGAATGAGTCGTTGGCTTCATATGGCCGTTAGGAAGAAGACAGCAGGTTAAAAAACTACATGAGATTGTCCATATTTCCATTGAAATACGGAGTGCATGAGGCGGTAAATTTGCTAAGATGGAAGCAAAGTGGATTGGTTGGGACTTGGGATACTACTGACGTTACGATAGGCAGTAAGTTATTTACGTGGGAAACAGAGTGACACGGCTCAACTGCTCTGCCGTGGCATTGCATGTTATCTGCTGAATGGTTCAATAATTGGGGGTACCCGCTGCCATTAACAGCAACAAACAAACTATACGTAGAACGGTAGAAGAGAACAAATTGTGGTATGTGGCAACCACCAAATACTGAGCTTCTTATTAGCTGTCCTGTTCTTCTCCCAACGTATAATGTGAATTGAACTAGTCTTTTTGCTTTTGATAGAAGGCACACGGGACCCCTAGAACTGCTTTTTGTAGTACGATAACATGTCTGCTGGCTGTTATATATATCAAATTATATTGTCAGGCGAGCATTAATAGCATGGACAAACTATGAAAAGCACATGCAGCCAAAAAGTTATGCATGGATGGTACACGGCAAAAGTAAATGATGAAATGTTTGGTTCTCTTCAGCCTTTGAACTGCCATTCCCTCCGGCACATGGGACAATGAGCTTGAGAAGTTTGAGAATTCACCCACTTCAATATGCAATGGAGATGGAAGGCATGGTTGCACACACCCCAAACTGCAGTTTATGAGAACATGTTGCGTTAAGGCCATCAGTTCAATATATAATCATCCCCACCTACGGATACCCAATCCTTTTATCTGAATTACACGGGAAAAAATAACAAAATAATTCATAAAATTGAGAAAGAAGATCACCGTCTAGTTATAACTATACATAACGTGCAATTGTCACTACAGATAAGTTAATCAATAGGATAAATAACTCTGCAAGTATTGTTGAAAGATACCACAAAAGTAGATACTTGTTAAGGGAATAAATTGATCTAAGTAAATTAAGCAGTAACCATACTTGATACACATGTAGACAACGTTATCACATAACAGTTTTGTATTATAAAATGTTGCCTTAGATAAATGCTCGGATAAGATGATTCATATATAGAACATCTAAAAATCGATTAGCTACTCAATCAAAACAACTGAAAAGCAGAAACATGGAAGGAAAAGAAGAAAAGGACCAATTTTGGGAATTATGCTTGTAGTTTTTCTGCATTAAGCTTTCAACAATTGCTGTCAAACAGTATATACACAAATCTCAAAAAGCTAAAAAGAAGAAGAGATACAGGGGGGCAAGAAAATAGTGTAACTTACTAAGTGGACAGTCATCACCAGGAAACTTGCAATCAGGACAGCAGCCGTCGAAGGCCATCCTACAAATTCCACAAGTTTCATCCTGTGCATCCCATGTCCATGTAGCTACAGCTTGCCACCTACAATTGAGACAAAGGGACAAGAACTAAAAGTCAAGAATAAGCAACAATTGCAACACACACCAATACAAAAATGCAAAGAAAAAAGGAAGCAAAAAGAGAGAAATTGAAGAGCATACATACTCTTTTTGTAGAATCCACCCAGATATTGAAACAACAAGAAGGCTAAGTCAAGATAAACTTAAGATGCCCATAAAAATGATTGAAAAGTTCATATACTAGGTGTACAAGGATACGGAGCAGCTTCACTTTCATAATGCCTTCCTCTCCTGCATAAGAATCAACTACAGATCTTTAATTGCAGTTCCCCACACTGTGAAGTTTATTATCCAACTCAAACCAATAGTTCAACAAATAGTCTCTTTATGTCTCTGATGTTGAAATGTCAACTATGCAATAAGATAACAACTCCAAAGTCAGGGGCAGAGCCAGACTGAATTTTCAGTTGGCGCAAAGTTCTTCCCTTATTAACACAGTACTAATAGGACTAGAGCAGAGTTAGACAGTGCATTTAGTGGGGGTTAGAAAAGACTAAAAAGAAATGTAGCAATTAATTCTTTTGAAAATAATTTTAAGCAATAAAGAACTCAAATGATAAGCAAGGTTTTAAAAACCAAATCGGACTGGCCAGTCCGATTGGAAAAAGCCTGAACCGGTCAATAGTCCGGGTCAGTTTTTAGTTAAAAACTTGTCAGTATGAAAACCGGTTTGTTGGAGAGCCGTCAGGTTTTCATCGAATTGGTTAGACCGGTTCGGCGAGACAAAGACGATGCAAAAATACCTTAATCTGTTGTCGACCATGAATTAATTAGAGTAGCTGGAAGAAGAAATAATGATGATATTACGACACTTAACAATGGATTGGAAAAGAAAAGAAATAGAGGTAGAGATTAGGAAAAGGAAATATAGACCCAAAGCTTTATATAGAACTTTGAGAAAGAGAGATATAATTGAGGTACAGATAAAAGAAAAAGTTGTTAATTGATTATGTCCAATATATAAATTGTGAATTAGAAGAAGAAAAAAATAGAGGTAGAAGTAAAGGAAAAAAGACGGACACAGAGATAACGAAAAATAGAACTTTGAGATAAGGAAGAGAGTAGAGGAAGAAAAGAAAGATATTTTGTGATTGGAGAAAAAGAAAAAGAACAGACCTAGATAAAAGAAAGACATAGAATAAGGGTGTTTTAGTTATGTTAACAATAAATTTGTTGATTCTATGATTAGAATGATAGACTTCAATTCAATTTTAATTGCTTAAATTAAATGGATGAAAGAATCAAATCTGCTTACTTGTTCTTTTATTGATTTATAACCAAATTCTACATATTTCAAGTAAGAAGTTGTTAGATAATAACTAATAAAGAACCACGTTAGGATAGGTTTAAGTTGGTGGGAGTTTTGTTGTAAGTTAAGCAAGTCACACACTTCCTTGCAACCATCATTTTCATTCCACGTGCATTGTGAAATGGCTTAAGATGAAGGCTACATGTCCTCTCTGTAGATACAACATTCTCAAAGGGAATGAAGAGTGAAGAGATTCAAGTATAAATCCAACTTTATAGTGTTCTTGTTGTCTATCTGTACAGAAGAAATCAAGGTTCTACAAGTTCCAGTGAAGAACTTTGTTTGTTTTTGTTGTCAAAACTAGCATCAGCTTACTTTTGTATACACACTGTAACTTTTGGTCCTGTTATATGATTTTAGCTAGTCATCTAATAGTTTAGCCGCCTATAAATATGCAACGTGTTCAATTCAAAGATGGTTTAAAACCTTACATACTTCAATTGATTATTGTCCCATATTTTTTCATACTCTAAAAAGGCCGAAAGTATCTGGCAGCTAACTTTTGATTAAAACGGCTGACCACCGACAACTGTTTATGGGGGTGAAGCTTAAGAAAAACCCACTCTCCTATCTGAAAAGATTGCAAAGTTCTTTTTCTATCCGCATATTTCTTCATTTGTTCCTGCACCATATTCAAATTATATTTAAGTTGATTCAATGCTTTGTCTATATCCAATAATTCTCTAGCCACAGCCTCCACTTTAGTCTCTCCTTGTAAGTACCGTACTAGTGGTGGGGTTCTTCTCCCATAAACAACCTCAAATGGAGTTGAACCTGTAGACATATGGAAGGTGGTATTGTACCACAGTTCTACCCACAAAATCCAATTAAGACCAATTCCTAGGTTGTTCAGAAGCGAAGCACCTCAAGTAAGTTTCCAAGCACTATTGAAAACTTCCGTTTGTCCATCCGTTTTTGGATGATAAGAGGAGCTCATTTTAAGCATAGTACCCTACATGCGAAACAAGTCCCTCCAGAAAAGACTAATAAACAGTCTATGAAATTCTCTACAAGCGAGTGCAAAAAAGTGCTTCAACAGGAGACAAACACTAGAGTGCAATGGTATAATCTGGTTTGGGACCAAGACACCACTCCAAGCCATGCTTTTATACTATGGTTGGGCATATTAGAAAGACTAGGTGCCAAGGACAAAATCAAGTTAGAGATCCCCTACAGAACCTGTCAATTGGTGAGCAAGAAGAGACTATGGATCATTTCATGGTTAAATGCATATTTTCTAAATTCATTTGGTTAAAAATCAAAGAGCTATTGAACATTCAACTGGAAGAGAACTTGGCAAAAATTCACCAAAATTTGAACTAGGAACAAGGCAGATTAAAAGGTGATGAAGATGAACCTTGCAACAATACTATGCTTTTTATGGAAAGAAAGAAATGCTAGAATATTCCAAAAGGAGTCAAAGACGCAAGAACAAATTTTGCATAACATGATACTGCATTATAGAATGGACATAGTAGCTAGAGGCCTGGAGCAAAAAATCTTGCAAGGAATGAAGACTAGTTGGTTAATCAGCTAGAAAACCTCATTGAGCATACTGAAGTAAGGGATTCCAGATCCTAAAAAGAGTGAAAGGCAACAAATGAAGGGTAGTTAGAACCAATGTGGTATTGGAATTGCTAAATTGTAGAGTAAGGTTGGATGCTCATAACTGAAGAACTAATATTGTAAAACAAACAATGTTTTTTTGTATTTCTCATGAGATTAATTTAATCATATTCAACTTTCGGAAAAAAGGGGACTTTCAAAAAGAATATTTAACTAATGAAGGAAACTATTGGAACTAAAAGTTCCATAACAGAAGAAAATAAATTCTCTAATAAAAACAAAAATAAGGAACGGGTATGAAAATAACTTAAATCCAAATATTTTTAACAAAGAAACTAATGGAAAAGTAAAAATAGATAAGTAAGGGAAACTTTGATTCCTAAGACAAACAAAAGGCCAAATGCTTTTATTAGAAAAACGAATATGAATTTTTAATACATAAAAAAGCATGTTTAACTTATTTAGCTAAGCCAAACCTCCTTATCTAGTCCTGATTAACACTCTAGTTAGCCAAACACAAACATAATTTCATATTCAATGACCATCAAAGAAAAATATCATGTGCATAAAGATCCTTATTAGTTTTTAGTGCCCTATCCAAATACACAAAAGCTAAAAAGGTCCAAAGCCTATCCAAGTATCAAGATGTCCTTAGCTTGTCATTGATCTTCTGTTTGTTATTTACCATGCTTAACAATTTTATTCATTTTATTCCATTTCACTATGTTCACAAGAAGATAAAAATGAGGATCATTTATTATTAACTTAAATTTATTAAAAACAAGAAAATTCAAACTCAATTGTCTAAAGTATTATGTTTTTAACTTTCCACATAACTTAAGAAACAAAACTAGCACAAATGTACATATAGAAGCATTTATTTCGCTCAAAAAATTAGAAAGGTATACTCACAATCCCACAACTTGAATGCGGTGTCGTTGACACAAATGACTTTGGCTTGCTCTTAATTGCTATTTATGTGTACCTCCAACCCTAAAACCCACATAGAAAATAATTCCAAGGAATTGTGAAGAAAAAGAAAGAATAATCAAATGTCATCATTTAAGATCCCACCCTTGTATCTCATCCATTTCTACAAACCACATGTCAAATTTAAATCTGTTTCTTTACAAATTGTCTTAACAAAAATAATGTAAATTGTTACAACAAGTTTAAGGCATTCTTTTATGTCTTCATAGCATTTGTCTTTCAAGTACACTTAAAACTTTAACTTTTAATGGACAAGAGCTCCAAGTATAGGTTATAAACCATTAATGATATGCATGATATAAACAAAGCTAAGCAAGGAAAGGTTTTGGATTTGAAGTTTTTGGGGGGATGAATGAACCATGCACAACACCATTATGGTAGAGTTGTGATTGTTTTTGCTAATAGCTTGGTTAATGATTAGACATTACATAGTACTAACCAGTTAATCTATACGGAGGTCTAGTTTACAAAGGAAAAAGGAAAATGTCATTGTTTTTGTGGTGTATGGATCAAATTTCATCTTCTAAAGGAAACAAATACAGAGTACCCTAGAGACTCTTCATGCTCATATTAGAGACCCTTGGCTCATAATAGGGGATTTCAATGATACCAGGTTTAGATCTGAAGCTGAAGGGAATATTAGATTGAAGAATTTCACATATGGACTACAAGAGTGCATTACGAGGAATGGAGTTATTAACTTGAAATTGGAGGGAGCAATCCTCATATGGAGCAAAAGCTATCTTATAAGTGGCATATTAAAAAGAAACTAGATATAGTGTTGGGTAATGAGGAATGGCCATCAAGCTTTGTAAAGAGAAAAGCTATATTCAAAGAACCTCTATGCTATATTCAAAGAACCTCTATTCTCTTATCATTCTCCTGAGGTTATTCAAGATATGTTTGAGAGAAATAGGAGGCACTGTCTATTTCGATTTAACAATTACCTAGTTGAGGATGAAGGTTTTTTGAGGCAGTTGTTAAAGTTATCTATTAAATTTGAGCAAATTTATCAATAAACATTATATAATATATTAAAACAAAATATTATTTATTTATTTTAAAATTATCTTTAAATCTTATCTAATATGTAATTATTAGACATTAACAATTAAATAGATAAATATTTGAAAAAAAAAACTAAACATAGGAAACGAAAACTAAAAATTATATCAGAAAATAGAAGAAAATAAAACAGACCCTAATTAGTAACTAATATACATAAGCTACAATTTCAAATCTTCTTTTCATATAGAGGTGGATATATGAGATGATAATTATTATTGTACAACTTAAAATAAGTCGTTTCTTAAAAGATTTATACAATCACATCATCACGGTACTATCAGTTTTTTCTTATGCAACGTAAGACGTTCTTTCAAACGAAAGGAAAGAATGGAGCACGGACATTAATACGAGGTTATGGTATAAATGGTGTAAAAATTGTTTTTTTGAATCAATGATATGTTTCTTCATCCATCACAGTTACCATTCTAATCTCTACTATTCCAAAATCTTCAGAAAATGATACTTACGGATCAGCAAGCATGAGTTAGCACACCAACTCTGTATATGAAGTCTACCTGATGTCTTTCATTTGATAGATCATAAACAAATAATTTCAGCCAAAGAAAATGCTTTACGAATGCAAACCTATGTTATTTATAAAACAAAATCATCTAGGTGATGATTAACTAACAACTTGACCAAGCCTAGTGATGCTCTTAGCCGAAAAAGGTGATAATGCGGAAAAATGGAAACCAAAATCGCTACAAAGTCCATTTGATAATGTCAAACCAATTTATAAATGCTCTAATGTTAACTGTCAAGCAAGCGTTTAGTTCATATAATACAACCATAAGAAATGACACAGACAAGAGGTAACAAAGATAAGAGATTGCGACTATGAAAGAGCAAATCAGAGTGAGAAACCTAAAACCCAGATCCTAGAATCTCCAAAACCATAAATAACACAAAAAATGATTAAACCCACATCCCCATTTTCACGCAATCAAACAAAACAAGTACGTACAGTATGTAGGAAGAAAGGAAAAGAGAGAGAAACAGACCTTGTTTGTGGAGAGATGAAGAGACAAAGAGGACCACAAGAAGAGGCCAGTAGAACAGTTGGAGATACAAAGTGAGGACCTCGTTAATGGAGGCGGGGAGCAGAACAGCAAGAGAAGGGAAAAACAGAGGGGAAAAAGGTTCTTTTGGTTTTATAAACCACAAGACAGCTGCGCCTGCACAGCTGAATATCAACAGAGAAGCAAAATTGAAATTTAATTACGAAAGTAAACTAATTTTTCATCAGCTCCTTAACAGGAGCGTTTCAAGATAGCTGATCGTTTTTTGTCGATGTTGCCCCTCTTGACTCTCTGCTCTCGACCTTTTTCATCTTCTTCTTTTTCTTTTTCCTCACTCTTTATTTTTTTCCCCCCCTTTGCTGTTCCTTTCATTTGGGATTACTAAGGTTCAATCTTAAGTAACTCAAATTCAATCCGTCTATTATCATCCCTACTCAAAATAAAGAAGAAGTGACTTACATTTCAGGCAATTAATAGTCGGTAGAACGGAATGGGTCAAGCTCAAAGCACGAAGGCAACTGCAGCTGTTGATGCTGCAACGTCTAGTGGTGGCCCTCCGTCAAAAGGGTTAGTGATTCCGGCACCCAGTGAGAAGATTGAGTTGTTCTCGCCGAATTTTTATGCCGAATGCACGGCCACTGGGATGTTGAGCTGTGGACTTACTCACACGCTTATCACTTCTCTCGATCTCGTCAAGTGCAACATGCAGGTCTCTTCTTCGGCTGTTAATTGTTTGGTAAATAACGTCTTTGTAATCATTTTACTTTTAAGCAAGGTTTTGAAATTCGGACCGGACGTTGAACCGGAGGTTTAATTGGTTACCGGTTTAACTACCGGTTGAACCGGTGTGACGTCATAATTACGTAATAATTATATTTAATTATATATAATATTAGTAATATTAAAAAA
>JANZLH020000152.1:49510-70012 GCA_026770325.2 Erythroxylum fimbriatum | reverse complement strand
GGTTCAACCACCGGTCGAACCGGTATAATGTCATAATTATGCAATAATTATATATAATATTAATAATATAAAAAAACAAAAATATACCAAAAATAAAAAAATAAAAAATAAAAAATTATTGAACCAGTGGTCGAACTGGTCAATTGACCGGTTTTGACCGCTTATCACTGATTCAATTGAGAACCGGTTTTGAAGAGTGAACTGGACTGAATAGCCGACCAATCACCGATCGAACCGGTCGAACCGACTGGTCCGGTCTGATTTTTAAAATAGAGATTCCCATTTTATTATAACTCCACCTCATATAGTGTCGACGATTTAAGCCGAATCAATTATTATCTCACTTTTCTAATTACTTGACAAACACTTCTCATCTTGTATACAGAAGAAGCGCCTACTCTGATCACCAAATAAGCATACCTTGAGTTTCTTGAGTAGCATAGCAACCTTATCGACCTCTTTCTCGACCTCTTGTATCTTACAGAAGGCAAAATGCAAGGAAAGAAATTACAGGATCAATGTAAGCAACAGAAGATAATAAAGAATAGACACGAATGAATTGAAAGAATACATGCACAAATAGGCCTTTCTCCTCTGTCTCTTTTTCCGACCTCAAATACATATATACAACTGATCAGCATGAAATTACCTGTTTATTGAAAGAATCCATTCCGATACTGGGACGCTGCATCCCCATTTCGATATCATTATCACCAGAAGAGTGCCTTTTGGCAGCATTAACAAAAGAATCCTGAAAAAATATGGAACAAGCAAGATTTAAATTGAAATGTCATATTTACATAAAACTTGATTCATATAACTAGTCCAACAGCATATGAGTTGCAGAAATCTTTCATTCAATAAGAACAAAACGCAGGCACATGTATGCGAAACTGCAACTTCTAAGAGTCAACGAACTGAATATCTCATGAAGGGGAAATCTGGAATCATTAAAAAGATTGTAAAATTGATCACATGGAATCCTGCAGTCATAACCATTGATGATCTTCATCAGTTACAATTTCCCGCAAGGGAACACTAACGTAGCTTTTAACCAATATGGAATTCAGACAAAGACGAAAAAGCTACAACTTTGATCAAATACATGCCTAAGGCACAAGATTCTTCGTAAAATAGAACTCCATGATCGCAGTGAATGAACCAAAACTTGGCAATCATCAAACAAACACAAAATAAAATAATATAAGATTGAAAATTGAAAGATAACCCATGTGTTGGAATCAGGAGCTAATTACCGATAGCAAGTCGTTCATCTTGATCAAACCAGAGACACAGAAATCCCTCCGAATGTAGAAAAGCAAAAGGAAAAGAAAACTAGGAGCTATAGAAGAAATAGTAAGAAAAGAACGTTGGTCGAGCGGCAATATTAAATTACTAAAACTGTACGACACGACCAAAGTCGTTACTGGCGGGCGGACAGTTTTGGTCGCAGTAGTGTTGTTTTGTGGGATATTAATTGCTTTGTTAAGCTTAGCGCCAATACTATGTTCTCACATCACAGCATCACATGAGCTGTTGATATCTTTCTAACGCCAGATGGAAGATTATCACCAGACATTCCACTTTTTGCCTGGCTTTATTTGGTAACGAATGCCTCTGAAATTTCATCATATTTAAAACAAATCTCGTTAATACTCTGAGAAGATCTGGTTTATCAGCATTATCCTTAATTAATAAAAGAGGTTCTCTCTAAATGTTCTATATACAAAAATAAAAAATCATAATTATATTAAAAATAAAATAAAATTTTGTTCCTTGTTGATACCAAGATTCATGGCGCTTGTTTTTTTAGGAGTGTTATGTCTTGAGTAAAGTGCATTTTGTATAATCTGATAGCATGAAGGCGGTGCGGATGGTGACTTGTGGTGTTATCTCTTCACATCCTCTGTCTGTTTTGGTTGTGGATATTCAAGTTCTACTTGCTAGGCATTGGAGTTGCTGTCTTAGGCATGTACTTCGCGACGGTACTTTTGCAGCAGATTGTCTGGCTAAATTAGGCCATGGCATTGCGTCAATTTTCAGATTTGGGATAATATTCCTGAAACCCTTTTTTTGATTGTATGGGCTGATGCTTGTGGTATTTCTTTTATGAGGTAGTTTAGTCTCTTTTAATTGTAACCCAAAAACAAAGTGCATTTTGATTTTTATTAAAATTAGATAATATAATTGTAGGTCCTTTATGGAAAAATATTAATTAAAAGTGTAAAAAAACTATAGTGATTAACATGACTCAACTTGACTAGTATGCCCATGTTCGAGTGGCCAATCATTTTGACAATGGATTTATTTGGTACGTGAATATTTTATCAAATATTAGCACAAGCAATACCATGCCTCATCACATTTCAGGCTACACCTATATATGAAAAAATGTTATCATTTATTTAAAATAAGTAAAATTTTCACTTGTATATGGGAATATCATGATTGAGTACAAAAACTACCTTACCTCAATTTAGAATATACTAAGAGATAATACATGTAATATTAGACTTATGAACAAAAAGTACTATTATTATTAAAATAAGTACCAATTATAGTTTAAAATGGGATCATACCATAAATTAGTAGAAAGAATATCACACATTAATACAAAGTGTAATAAGATAATGTGTAATATACTGGTTCAATTATTGTATTGTGTAATATGCTATACATGCATTTTATAGAGTATGCTCTATTTATGGTATACTAGAGTAATTAAGTGTTTAAATGTATTATTGAGGTTATAACAAAGAACACAGATAATGCAGAAATGATTCTGAACTTGACCAGAAAGCTTTTGAATAATTTTCGAAAACTTCGAAAAGCCATAGAATGAGTCCGAACGACTTTAAAAAAGCCTTGAAATGTGCTTTGGAGATTTAGGTAATACTTTTGAATAAAATCTAGACAATTTTGTAGACATTATGTAATTTCATGATTCAATCTGAAAATTCTTCCAGGCAACCAAAAATCAACAAGTCAAGGCTGAGAGTCAAAGAACCAATAAAAGAATTGCTTAGCCATTCCCTATCTGGGAATGGAAATGGAAGCATAGTACAAAGGATTGTATGGTAGCAATTTTGTGAAATCTAAGCGAACATGACAATATATGGGAGATAAAGGATTGAATTACAAATTTTGCACGTTTCCTGACCATCAAAAGTAGGTATTTTCTTGATAGATTAATCAAGCTGTAAGTGATTGGAAGTATATAATTACATAGAGTGTTGATATATAAGAATGAGATAGATGAAAGAAAATTGGTTAGACTAAACTAGTTCAGATAACCACAAATAAGATCAAAATTATTCAGGTCAAAGTGATAGTACCTAAAATCGAAAGCAGAGCTAGGTGTAGAAATGAAGAATTTGGAGCTTAAGTTAAAAATCAAAGAATTTTTTAGAATATCATCATAGAAAGGGCGAGTCTATTTTAGACAATGTGACAAGTTAAGCCCACGATATGTTGGTCCCTATGAAGTGATTGATAGAGTGGAAGCACGAAGAGTGGATGTTAAGTCAATATCCATATTTTTTAGATGACTAAGTTTGTTTAAAATTTCGACGATGAAATTTTTATAAATAGGGGAGAATTTGTAAGCGATACATTACAAGTGTGTCGCCCACTATTTTTATATAAAAAAATTCCCACTATTTTTCGTGCTTTTAACTTTTAAAGTATAAAGATTTTTAACAGTTGAACAACTTAGCTTTACGGGAACCCTTTGTTGAGTTAGATATCGATTGAATGGCTACTGTTAGGTCGTTAGAAGGGCTCCACTCGAGTTTTGGATGGGGAACTCTGGGATGGGTCCTTTCGTACTATAAAAATAATACCATGCCTATACATAAAAAGTATCATTATTCATCACAAATAAGTAACACATACTTCGAAATTAGTTTGTTATAACTAGTTAAAAAGAATTATACCCTCAATATAAACTATACTAGGGCACTATATATTCAATAGCACACCTGTATTTACAATTACACACCATCATTTATTGCTCATAACTAACACCTACATTAAAATGAGAATACCATGACTAAATATAAAGAATATCATGTCACAATACAAGATATACTAAGATTTAGTACAAACTATACTAGGACACTATACAGCTACTATCATGGTTATGTCTACAAAGTACCATTGTTTAATACAAATAACTAACACCTGCACTTTAAATATGGAAATACCATGATTGAGTATAAATAATATGAAGTATCGGTGGATATTATTCTATGACAATGTACATCTATTGACAAAAAATACAATCATTCATTTACAAACTAGTAACAAATTCACTTATTTAAAGGAAAACTATAAAGAACATAAAATGACACATGTTTGTATTCCAAATTGTGTTGGAAAGAATTAACTACACATTCATATGATCAACCACGCATGATCAAGTTAGAATTTTTGAATGGATAAGGTGAAAGGCACATATTAACATACACATGCATATAAAATCATTTCCATTATTTATATTTTTAACTTGATTAACTACATGGCCATGTAGTTAACCCTATTTATATTTGGAATTTTGAAGTGTCATTATGAACGATACAAAATGACAAACCCTTTGTAAAGATTGTGTCATTTTTACGTATTCTTAGACATAGTTAAGTACATGCTTGTGTGATTAATCATGCTCATGTTAGAATTTTTAAAGGGACAATATGAAATACACAAGTTGGCACATGCATTTGGATAAAATCATTTCCGTTATTATTCTTCTTGTACACAATTAACTACATATTTGCCTAGTCAACTATATTCATATTAGAATTTTTGAAGGGACATTGAGAAGGACATAGAATGGCACACTCCCATAGCATATTGGGACAATTTTTTAAGAGGTACGATGAAGTAATTTGGGAAAATACTGAGTGTGAGATTTAGTTTAATTAGCAAGTAAAATGATGTATTATTTGGTTAATTAGCAACTAAAATGTTGTATTATATACATTCTCTCATGAGACTTTGGAATAGATAAAATTGTTAAGTGCTGATGTTTGTGTGGTTAAAAAAAATCTTTCTTTCAAGAACAATCATAGAAGAAGCTAATATTGTGGTTGATGAGTTATGAAAAGAAGATTGGAATGTTGTTTGAGTGAGATAAAATTATTAGAGTTCTTCCTAACTTTTTTATAGAATTGTGAATCATCTCAATCAAAGTTTGAATGAGAAATTTATGTCCAATTTAAGAAGCATTCTAACTTGGATATTAGATCAGTCCTACTTAATTTGATTTTGTATATAATTATAATATTTTAGTTTATCTAAATTGTACATTTTAAAATTAACCAATTTAAATCACGGGGGACTTGTTAAATTAAATCAAAATATTATTAATTACATACAAAATTCAATTCAATATAACTAATGTGATATTCAATTTCAAAATTACTTCTTAATTTAATTTTATTATATTGAAAAAGAATTTAAAATATAAATAAAACTTTTATCTTTTAAATTCTTTGAGAAAAAGTGAAAAAAATACAGCATAGGAATATGGTCATGGCGTGATCTTTAAAATAAATAGCTTTATCAAGGACACATGGTGTCCTAAGCTGTGATCTTTACTTTTCCTCAAAATCCTTAAAAGCACAAATGTTTTAATAATTTTTCCTAAGCTTTTTGTATCAACTTGAATTATCTCATCCAAAGTTTTGATAAGAAAGATATGCCTAATTTAGGACGCCTTATATAAATTGGATACTAGATTAGTTATATAATTTAATTTTGTAAATAATTAATAATATTTATTTTATCTTAAATATCTATTTAAAAATGAACAATTTAAATCATGATAAACATTGTTAAGTTTAACTAAAATATTATCAATTATATATAAAATTATACTAAGTATAACTTAATTAATGTTCAAATTAAAAAATACTTTTAAATTGGGCATAACTTTCTCATTTGACCTCAAATTAAAATGATTCATAATTATATAGAAATCATAGTAAGTTCTTTATAAAAAAATTTTTTAGTAAAGTGAAGAATATGACTTACGAATGCAATCATGTCCTACGTCATGTTCTTCATTTATAAAAAGCTCAAAGTAAAAGGTTTATAGTTTTTTATTAAGCTTTTTGTAGCATATTAATTCATTTCGATCAGATTTTATATGATAAAGTTACGTAAAAACTTTTTATAGCATATTACGTAAAATGTCATGTTCTTCATCTTTTCTATAAAAGCATAGAGCGTAAAAGTTTTATAACTTTTACTAATATTATTGTATCATCTTAAATCACCTCAATCGAACTTCAGGTGAGAAAGTTGTGTCCAAATTAAGAAACATTATTTAAAATACATATTGGATTAGGTAGGATTAATTTATTAATTTATAATTATTAATACTTTAGTTTAGTTTAAAATTAGTTTACCATGATTTAAATTGGTAAATTTTTAAATGGATATTTCAAATTAAACCTAAACATTTCCAATCACTCATTACCTTTCATTAAAAATATCTCAATTATTTTCATTTCGCTTCAATTCCGCACTCACCTACCTCTACCTTTTTGGTATTTTCTAAAATTCAAGGAGTAAAAATTTCATCCACATGCTTAATTTATGTTTTTCTTCTAATGCACTATATACTTCTCACTCCATTGCCAAATACTTATCTCTAAGATTTTCTATATCTAAGAGTTTCCTTCATTTATAAATAAAACAAGTGTTAAGTGACCGTTTAACATGGGAACTATTTCTAAATGGATGGATGTCAAGGAATGTTGAGAAGAATGTTTTGGTCATGGTTCCTAGAAATGAAAAATATGGTTAGAAAAAAGATAACCATATAGTTTATCATTTATTAGAAAATTTTATTATTGTTTATGGACTAGTACATTGATAGTTTATTATATGAAAATCTAATTTCCTTTCCCTTTTTTGAGGTTTCTTTTATAGGAATGTGCAAACTTTTGGCTTCTTAATTATATTTTCTTCATCCTCTCAATCTCATAATCTTACATCTTGTCAATGATTGTACAACTAATTTAATTTTCTATCTTAAAAGCATTTTCCTAGCAATTTGGATGGTGAACCTCTTACATGTTAACCAACTATATGTAAAGAAAGGTCTATTTCAAGTCATTGATAAGGTTTGAATACTATTACACAATGAAGAACACAAAAGGAAGAAACCATGAGTACTTTGATAGATATAACAAGTACAAAATTACTTTTCTTTTGTAAGATGACCAATTATGCTGCATGGATATTATATCAAATTGTTTTGGTACAATATTACAATATGATATTCTTGTGTCATCTTTTACTATATAACCAACACAAACATGTGATTTTTTACATATGTCCAATATTTTGCTATTGTAAAAAACATGTTTAGAAACTTAAATTCTAATTAGCGCTCTAAAGACACGTTAATGAGAGAATTTGTATCGAAAATGACATACTGAAGTCATAAGTAATTTATGTTAACCTAATTAGTAACATAACAAATTTATGAACTTCAAAATCGCCAATTTTTTTATATGATGCATTGTTTTCGCATTGCTATATGATTTTAAATTATTGGTGTTGACTTAAGTATGAATAATGCGTCTGTCACATGGTCATCTAGAAAGCATAAAAGATGTACCTTGACTGAGAATTATGTGTCTATAAGGAAACTAAGTGTTGGGCCCCGATTTTTTTATTTATTATTTATTTTAATTGCTTACTTTTATTTATTCTTTATATTGATTTAATTGTTTTATTATTATTTTCGTTGGGTCTTTAATTTAGTAAGGATGAATTGGGTATGGAATGGAAGTTAGAAATTAGAAATTAGAATAAAGTGTTAGAATTAGAATTAAATTAGTCTAAGAGTTTAATAGGTTTTAATTAAAGGAGTTGGTGTGTATTAAATGAAAGAGGGGCAAACTTGGAAAGCCCAAGAGAAGAAGGGGTAATTTTGGAAAAATGAGAAAGAGTATGTAGGAGTTAATGAATTAAAAGAGGAGAAGGAGAAGTTGTCGTAGACGTAAGAAGAAGAGAAGACAAAAACGTGAAAATAGAGAAGAGAGAAGGGAAGAATCGTAGGAAGCTTAGAGGGAAGAAGAAAGAAGAAGAAAAAGAAGAGGAAATCAAGCTTTTAAAGGTAAGTTTACATTCTTTCTTATGTTAGATTCAAGAAGGGGATTAAATGGAGGTTAGGGTTTGTGTTGGAAATAAGGAAGAAAGAAGAGAAAGATGGAATCAAATGGATTTTGGGATTTCTAAGTTAGGGATTTGGTTTTCTAGCCAAGATGGGTTCTAGGTAGGTTAGGTTTGAAGTTAATTTGAGTTTTGCTTTGATTCTTGATTTTATGACCTTTCCTATGAATGTATTAATTGAATAGAAAATGTGTTTAATTGAAGGGAACCAAGGAAACCTCACTCAAGAGATAGAGGAAGGACGATCTTGAACTTGGATTTCCAACATTTTAGGTGGGTAATGCGTTTATGGTTATTGTGTGATGGGTGATGTGTGTGATTGGTTTAGATTTCGTAAATGTTGACTTTTTGTGAATATGTGAGAATGTATGTTGAAATGTGTTATGTTTCCTTTGACTAAAATGAAAGGTATAGAAATCTGTGAAATTGGTAAATTGAAAGAAGCATACGAATGAAATTTTGCGATTGACTATTTGAGCATAGATTGGTTGTGATTGGGTTGAGAGAAACCCGTTTCGTTAGTCACGTTCACGTCGACCTAGCCTTTTCCCGGTTGCTCGATTGAGGCCATGAGATCTTGAGAAATCAGACTCGTTTTGTTTACGGTGAAAACCGTTTTATTTCACGAAAACTCTCTAGCCATTGATTGTGCATTTTCATTATGACTTTGTTGAGGTTGACGCATAATCAAGTGTGATGGTTGATATAATAACTCATGTTGTGCTTTATGTGATGATTTGGATAAGTGTGCTTTATGAGATAAGTTGGCTAATTTTTGCATTATGTGATAAATCACTAATAAATGGGATTATTTGAATATGTGTGTTATGTATGTTATATGGCTCATTTCCGATGGCTATAAACGTTTTAGCCACTGAGCCGTGTTGCTCACCCCATCTTTCCTCCTCAGGTGCAAATCGAGTCGAGCGCGAACCTTGCAAGGTATCGGATAAACTCCAAGATTTTTTAGACACTTTTGTACTAAGTTAGTAACTAGCTTTTTGGATAGCTTTACAAGCATATCAAGCATTGAGCATCTCATGTATTTTGTACTTTGTTATGATGGATATGTTGATATGTAACTAAAGCTATGCATGAACTTTCATTTTGATTGGAAATGGGAATGAGAAGAAAAGCATTCTCCTTTTGTGTATGATTGTGTTACTTTATTGTTAATGCATGAGATTGTGTATGACTTTTGGCGATGGAGATTTGTGTATGTGCATATTTCTTCCTTATTGAGTTTCTGTTGGGAATTTACTTGGGAATGGCATGCTGGAGTTTTGAAGTGTGGTTGAGTTGAATTGATTGAGGTGGAGTTGGTAATACCGAAGGGTATGTGGTAGTGAGTGCAAGTGCTATCAAATTCTGGGTTGATGTGTGTATAGGGTTAGTTTTGTGCATGTTGTGCATTGGGGCAATTTCTGGGCTGATATAGATTGAATGGGAACTAGTAGCCTTCTTAAGAGTTGTAGAGGAGCTTCATAGCTTTCCAATGATGGATAATGTGCTATCTTTGGATGTGGTAGTTGGAAGATGTCAGTTGTTAAAGTTGAGTGCAGGTGCTGCCAAAATGGAAAATTTCAAACAGAAAATTTGAGTCAATATTTGACCCTCATAGAGTTGGAAGTTGTTCTTATGATCCTCATGGAAGTTGTAGAACGTTCTTTTACCTTTCCATAGACACCAAGTTTGTGAAATTTGGAGTTTTGGGTCAAAAGTTATGATGTTTACAAGTTTTGGTACTGTTTATGAGGAGCTTGTCGATCGGTCAACTTGGAGTGAATTTTTGACCCCTTTAGAGACCAAGCTTGTTATTGAGTCCTTCTTTAGGCCATAACTTTTTCGTCCGACTTCCGATCGGTCTGATTTTTGAAGCGGTAGATTTCTAAGACATTTTTCTATCTTTCCATACCAGATTGATAGGTTTTAATATTAAATTGAGAAAGATTGATTAGATCAAAATGGAACGATCGGTTGAAAAGTCTGAACATGCTTCAGTGTTTGAGTGATATCTTGAGCTGTAGAGATCCGAATTAGGTGATTCTTGTTTCAAATTAAACTAGAGACTCGGGGCTTTAACTCATCTGAACGAATAAAGTTTCAATTTGGGCCCTAAGATTTTCAATTTTTGAAGCGAAGTCGGTGATAGTTTTCAGTCTTGGTTTAGAGCAGAAATTGTTTTGACCATAACTTCTTCATTTCTAAACCAAATTGAGCGTTTTTGGTGGTGTTAGAATCGTAGTTCAATGGGGATTAAGTGTTCAGAAGAAGCTGATCAGAAATTTAGATTGGAAGTTTCCCAAATTTTAATCGGTAAGTTAGCAGTTTTGAGTCCTCCATGCTTTTATGCTTTCGAATGTTGGGCTTCGGAGACGGGGTCCAACACTAAGGGTCAAAGTTATAATCATCTGTGATAATAAGAATAGTGTAATATCAAATGGGGAATATCAATGAAGGCCAATAAAGGAGGAAGATATGGACTTAATAGTTAAGTGATCAACCAATAAGGGTTATACATGTATGCAGTGATGAAGATATTTTGTGCTATATCTTCATTTCGCTTTAATTCCATTCCCATTTACTCACATATTCCCTTTAGTACTTTGTAAAATTAAGGTACTAAAAATTTCATCCATGTGCCTAATTTAAGTTTTTTTTTGTGATCTAATATACTTCTCCCTCTATTGTCAAATACCTATCTCCAAAATTTACTATACCCATTATTCTCCTTCTCTTTTATGGACTTGTCATATTTATAACATGAGTATTAGAACTATTTCTAGATGTATGGTCAAGGAATATTGAGAATAATTTCTTGGTTATGGTTCCTAAAACCTACAAAATATGGATAGAAATAAGATAACCATATATTTTGTAATATCTATTATCATTGTGTATAGACAATTACAATGAATTTTTCTTCTATGAAAATCTAATTTCTTTTTTCTCTTTTTAAGGATTCATTTTTATAGGAATTTACAAACTTTTGTCTCTCTTGTTATATGTTCTTCATTGTCTCAATCTCATAATCTCACATCCTATCTTAATCATAATGGTCTGGTTAATTTAATTTTATGCCTTAAACTTGTTATATTTTCTACATCCTCTCAATCTCATAATCTCACATCCTATCTCAATGATAATGGTCTGGTTACTTTAATTTTAGGCTTTAAATGTCATTTTCCCAGTAACCGACTATATATAAAGTAAGGATTGGTTCAAGTCATTGATAAGATTAGAATGTTATTTACACAATTAAGAAAGAAAACAAAGAAACCATAAGTTCCTTGAAAGATATATCAAGTAACAAAATTAATTTTTCAGCTATAAAAAGATCAATTATAATGTATAGATATTATATCAAATTATTTTTTTATAATGCTTTGATATGATATTCTTGTGTCAGATTTTACCATATAACCAACATCAACATACGATTATGTACATATGTCAAATATTTTATTGTTATACAAAATATGTTAGGTAACATAAATTCTAATTGCTATTATAAAGAAACAATAATAAGAGAATTCATAAGGAAAATGAACAACTTAATTCACAATTAATTTATGTTGACCTAATTAGTAACATAACATTTTTATGTATTAAAATCACCAATTTTTTATGTGATGCAATGTTTCGACATTATTATATGATTCTAGATTATTAGTGCTGAGTTAAGCATGAATAATGTGTTGATCACATGGTCATCCATAAAGAATCAAAGAAGTACCTTGACTGAGAATAGCATGCCTGTAAGGCAACTAAAGGTCGATTTTTTCATCATTTATGATGACAAGAATAATGCAATATCAAATGGGGATGATCAACGAAGGCCTATAAAGAAGGAAGTTATGGACTTAATAGTAAAGTGATCAATTAGTAACAGTTATGCATATATGCATGGATTAATATATTTTATGTTGTATTTTCATTTTATCCACTTACTCGTATCTACCCTTTAGTATTTTCTAAAATTAAAGGACTAAAAATTTTATCCGTGTTCTTAATTTAAGTTTTCTAATATACTTCTCCCTCTATTTTGCAAATACCTATCTCTAACATTTAGGAAACCCAATATTTTCTTTTCTTTTATGGATTTGTCATATTTATTACTTGAGTATGGGAAACATTTCTAGATGAGTGGATGTGAAGGAATGTTGAGAATAATTTTTTGGTTATGGTTCCTGAAACTTGCAAAATATGGTTAGAAAAAAGATAACCATATAGTTTATAATATCTTTTTTATCGTTATGTATGGACAATTAGAATGAAATTTTCTTATCTGAAAAAATTTCTTTTTGCTTTTTTTGAGGTTTCTTTTATAGGAATTTGTGGACTTTTGGCTTCTTTGTTATATGTTCTTCATCCTCTTAATCTTATAATCTCATATCCTCTCTTAATGATGATGGTCTAGTTATTTTAATTTTATTCCTTTAATGTCATTTTCCAATAATTTGCATGATGAACCTCTTATACATTAACCGACTATATATAAAGTAAGGTATGGTTTAAGTCATTGATAAGGTTTTAAACACTATTTACCCTACTGAGAAAGAACAACAAGAAACCATAAGTTCTTCGATAAATGTAACAAGTAACAACATTAATTTTTTATTTGTAAGAAGATCAATTATGTTTCTTGGATATTATATCAAATTATTTTGGTATAATATTTTGATATATGGTACTCTTGTGTTAACTTTTACCATATAACCAACATAAACATATGATTGTGTATATAGTCAAATATTCTATCATTATACAAAGTATGTTAGGTAACTCTAATTCTAAAGGGCATTCTAAAGACATACTAATAAGAGAATTCATAAGAGAAATGAAAAATTGAAGTCATTATTAATATAATTTTGACCTAATTAGTAACATATTAATTTTGTGTACTTAAAAATCACCAATTTTTTAATGTGATGTAATGTTTTGGCATTAGCCTACAATTTTATATTATTGGTGTTAACTTAAGGATGAATTATGTGTCTATTCATCTTCAAAGAATAAAAGATATACCTTGACTGAGAATGGTGTGTCTATAAGGAAATTGAAGGTTAAAGTTATCATCATTTGTAATAACAGGAATAATGCAATATCAAATGGGGATGATCAATGAAGGCCTATAAAGAAGGAAGTTATGGACTTTAGTTTGCTAGCTACCTCAAATTTCTTTCCTTTCTATGTTTGAGAGCATAATGATGGACTTTTTTCTTGTTATTCTAGTTGATTTGGTGAATAAGTTAGGGAAATGGTTACAAAGGGCACTGAAAAAGTCAATTCTTTGTTTTGATAACTTCATAGGAAGAAAAGGTTTGTAGATATTGGATCCCTTTACCTTAATCCTTTACCCCCTTTAGATAGAATTTTTGCCTCGTCATTCATTAAAACACTATAAGAGGTTAATATTATACACTCTTTGATCTATACCATAAATTGTTTTGGAAAATTGAAAACTTCTAGGACATCATAACAAAACTTAGCTTATAGAATTAAGTTTTTTTAATTAAAATATATCTTTATTGAACAATTCTTCAGATAATTTTTCATTATATATCCCTTAAATAACTCTTGAGCCATTAGGATATTGTTTCTAATTTCTCTCCCTTCTAAGAAGGACCATTATGAATCTTATATCAATTTTCCAAGTGCTTTCTTTATTCTTATTACTAATTGCATATGGAAATTAGGCAGATGAATGTTTTGTTAACTTGGCATATTTCCATTTTCTAAACATTACAAAATAACTTTTATTACCATGTCTTTAATGAGGGGCTAAGCCTTTTGAAAGAAGTAACCATTAAACCTTTCTGGCCTAGGTGCTTTTATAGGGTTTAGCTCAAAGACTACCTTCTCTATGTTCTTAGGCGTGAATGATTTGCATAGAGTCTCCTTATCTTCGTCATTGAATTGGTGACTAATGAATGAAGAAAGTACTTAGGCTAAGGACTGGCAACCGATTATGGAGCCTATAAAATTCCTAAAATAACTTAGTGCTTCTCTTTTTTTAACTTTTTTTGGGTAGAAACCGATTCTCTATTGGATTTCATTAGGAAGCATATTATGTTAATATTATTCCTAGATTTTATAAATTTATGGAAGAATTTGGTATTTATTTCTCCATCTTTAAGCTACACCATCTTTGATCTTTGCCTAAGTGAAGGGTTATAAAAATATATAACTTTTAGGTAGTTTTGAACTGTAGTCCTCTCCTTTTCAAGGTTTTGTTATAGGGATTGTTGGGTTGAAATCATCTCCTTTTGACTTCTTTTAATAGGTCTCCATTATGCATAGTTCTCTTAGCATTCAATATTCCAAGCTTTGCTTTTATGTACTAAAGGATTTACATCCTCATACCTCATTCTCCATTCCTTTAAAAATGTCCTCTTTAATGCCCTCATTTTCAATAAGGAGGTTTTTAAATCTAAAAAGGCTTATCATTCTACCATCTAGGAACAATTTTTAATAATGAAAGGAAAGTGTTATGAGATTCTAGGGTTATAAAAAATGGTTGAGCTAGCTAGAAATCTATCCATCCATTTATTGTTTACTAAGGTCCTATAGGATATGGGCTATTTTTTTTACTTCAGGAACAAAAATTCTATCTCAGGTTTGTAACCCTAGGACTTGAACATAAGCTCTTAGATTTTGTTATAGCTCCTTATACTAGCACTCCCTTTAGCCTCATTTCTATGCATTATAATTTTGAATCACTTATTATCATCTAAAGCCCAACAATGGATTGGTGGACGCTGAAGAGTTTCTACTATAGTTCCCTCCTCAAGAATTGAGGATTTGATCTATAAACAATTGTTATGTTCACCTGTGTTATCTCCTGAATGAACTAAATCATGGTATGCAACAATTGTCTATAACTTATAGCTAATACACCAATACCTTAATAGGTTCAAAAGAAAAAATAATGCGACCATTGTGGTGATAGTGATGATTGGACAAAAAAAAGTCCACTAACTCTCTATGATCTAAAGCTTGGAGACGTTTTCTTGATTAAATTTGGTTTCCGAAAGAAATATAAAAACTAGTTTGATATCATATACAAAATCTCTTAGGGCCAATTGTTCGCTGGGGAAATTAATACCCCTAATATTTTGGATAACTATTAATATGGGGAATGAGTTTTAGATTTAGGGGATTTACCTCTCTTCTTCCTTTAATACTTTCTCTTATTATTAATTGTGAATTCATGTTCTTTTTTATTGTTGGTGCCTTTATAGAGATCTTCTTCTACCGTAGAACCAACTTGGGTCTCCTTAGTAGTTGAGGTGTTTGATTATGTCGGTTGTCTTATCTCCTCTTGGGTTCTAGAGATAGGTAGCCTTGATTAATTATCATCTTGTGTGATAACTACTCCTAGTTCCAAATTGGGAACATTGATCACATTTTGTTCCAACATTTGGTTTTTGATCCTTTCTTCTTTTATTGTCTATGTTGCTTAAAACTGTTCTCCTTCTTATTTGTCTTATTATCTCATGGGTTCCATGTAGCCCAGTCTTTTAAATTTTCTTTCTTTTTCCTTCCAATATTTCCCTTACTGAGTTAAAGTTGTTTTCTATTTATAAGAAACTAAAATCAAGTCTTTATAAAGATTGTCATTCTCTCCCAGTCTCATCAAAGGGATATTATTTGGAGGTCTTTATAAAACTCTGTACTTATACATATTTATGAATTTCCTACTCTTCTCCTTTTTTTAGTTATTTTGTCTATATATATTAGTTTTCCAATATAGTTAGCTATAGAGTTAAGCCCCTTAATAGATCAATATTCTAAGGGAATATTATAAATATTTACCCAAATGGGGATACTTTCATATTTAATCTTTAAGGCTGATACCAAGTTTCCAAACCTATAGGAAGAATAAAAGGTTGTAAATGTGCAATGACCCATTTTCTAGCACTTCATTAGCTTTTGATTTAGAGGAGAATTTGAAGGATATGATTTTCCTCTAAAATCATAACCTCTTAGCCATAACTTTCCATACTTTAAAAGCCTATGCATTCACCACTTAAAGTGGAGGGTCTTTTTCCAGTGTATAACTCCAACTCTTTAAATATCTTGACATATGGTGAAACAATTCTTCTACCATCATCGTTACTAAGGATGAGGGGTCATAGTGTAATGAGATATCAAATGACACCCTTAGCATATATTTCTATCTTAATCTATTTTCTTTTGGATTTGCAGATGTAGGGTTTATGCTTTACTTAAATTGTTTCACATTGTTATGACCGTCCTAGATGGGTGATAAGGTACTTTTACAAGGATAGCTTTAATTGGTTCTTGCTAGGTTGACTTTATTTTTCCAAAAGGGTAATTTGCAAGCCTAGAGAGCTGTCTTCAAAAGGATGTTATTTAAAATAGAAAGTGGAGTTAGAAGGGAATTTATTAGGTTATGTAGGGCTTAAAATGCCCCTTAAAGAGGGTAACTAGAGAAGGAAGGAAGAAACAAAAAAGCAATGACAAAGATAAGTATGGGAGGAGGAAGATGGTTAGACTGAAAGTTTGAAGTCATTAAAGAAGTTTTGGGTATAGGAGGATAGAGCAGGGTGGGGATGGGAGGAATGTAAAGGGTACCCAGGTTAGCCATATAAGCTTTCCTGAATGGTGGTATTTTATGTGTACGAAACTATTACCTAATAATAAAACCTAGGTTATGTTGCTTTATATATTTTTGTTATTATAATTGTAGCTCTAAACTTTTTATTCGTTTAACATATTTTTTCGTGATTTATTTGATTTGATAGAAACAATAATT
Source organism: Erythroxylum fimbriatum (assembly GCA_026770325.2). Lineage (NCBI taxonomy): Eukaryota > Viridiplantae > Streptophyta > Magnoliopsida > Malpighiales > Erythroxylaceae > Erythroxylum > Erythroxylum fimbriatum. The sequence goes on along the minus strand of JANZLH020000152.1, from coordinate 53,043 downwards.
TTATTGAAGATATTGTATTAATAGACATGGGTGATAATATTATTTAATATTCTATGTGTATTGTAGATAATCTGAATTTGACCAATTTACAAAAGATTATAACAAATAAAAAAGAGGTTGTATGTTCCATGGCTACATTCCCTTAATAAAAAAACACAAGTGATGAAAAGGTTAGCTTGTACGTCAACTTAAAGGTTATGAATACATAAGTTAACATTTATTTTAATTTACATAAGAACCTTACAAATACATATTTAAATACAAATTCACAAATAGTGTATCGAAAATACAATTGGTCTAAGACTAGTTTCCACCATAATCATTAAGTTATAATTAAGCTAGAATGGTATTTATGTTTATGCATTTGCTTTAGGTTTGTAAAAGGGAAAATTTGATAGCCAAGGAGATGAATTGACTTAACATCACTTATTAGTAAAGGTGCTTTCAAATATCTATTTATCTTGTACAAAGACAAAGTTACAAGTTACATTTTTGTTGGAACAATATAATGAATATCATAAGAAACATAAGACAACATTTTCTCACAAGGGCAAGTTTAAATTAAAGATTTTTTTAAAAATATGGCAATGTAGTAAGGAGCAAGTTTGTAAAATAGTAAATTTATAGAAAGTTATCTTGAAAAATTTATCATGAAGGATTCAGCTAAAATAAGAACAAGAAAGTAGTTGCGTTGCCATAGAGTCTGACTCGCCATTCACACACCTTCCTTCGTCTTGCTCTTATTATGGAGTCTAACTCCATAACCTTTCCTCGGAGCTTTTCTTTATTCTAGACCCATGTTCCTCTTTAGTATGTCTAGTCCATATGTTTTCTACCACCCAACTGACAGCACGTCTGTCTAGACCACACCATCAACATTTCTTTTGATACCTCACCCTGGACCTTTACTCTTAGTGACATTGGTTACTTATTATCCAACAATCCATAAATGGACCCAATGGATAAACACTTCCAGCCACTTTCAAGTACAACCTTACAATAGGGCTTTATAGAAAATTGCCAGCAATTCCCTCCAGAAAACCAGCAACAAATCTCTCTAAAAAGACTAGACAATCCTCATCCCATAAACCATGACAATCCTCCAACCTGTAAGTGACACTAAACCTAAACTAAAACTCACTTGTTCACCTGATGAATCATTCGAATAGAGGATAGTTGCTCCTCCTTTGGACATCTTGAAGGTAGGTATGGATAGGTGGAGAACTACACTGGTACCTACAGGGCGAACTCTTAAATTAGGCGGTTATGAGGAATTATTATTAAATAATGATGACAAGTATGTTGTCAATGAATTGGATAAAATTAGAGTAATAGACGCAAACACATCAACAACTCATAACATACACATTGTGGAGAAAGCTAATGGAGATAATAACAACAGTAATAACTCCCCTTGTACCTATTGAGTATTTTCTCAAATTCATAAATGGTGACTTGCTTTTGATGGTTTTCGGTGCAACAAGTTAGCCAGTTATATTTTGTAGCTGGCCTTCACCCATTGACTTCTCTATAAAAGAGAAGTAGCAATAGCAGAAGAGAGAGTGAGAGAAGAGAGCAGAAGATTTCAAGAGGGAGAGAGAGAGAAAAAAAAGAGCATTTGTATTTTTGTAGTTTTCTCTTCCTAGTAGGAGTGTGTGAGCCTGAGTTAATTTGGGTCTTTTGGAAAATTGAGTGATAAACAATATTGTATTTCTCATTGATTATAGTGAAATACTCAGTTGTCTCTAAACTGGATGTAGGCATTGCCGAACCAGTATAAAAATCTTGGTGTTCTTGCTACTATTTTTATTTTTCACTCCAAATTTATTAACGTTTTCACACAACAAGTGGTATCAGAGCTCGAGTTTTTTTTATTGGGGTGTTGTAAGAGTGAAAATCTATTGGAGCTATAATGTCGGTGAATAGTATCAGTGCTACAATTCCTATGAACAATGTTGGTGCAACAGTCCTCTGCTAAAGTGCTGTAAATAGTGTCAGTGCTATAGTTCTCGTGAACAGTGCCGGTGCTACAGTCCTATGAATAGTATCAGAGCTATAGTTTATGTGAACAGTGATTACAAACAGTACGTATTTGTGAATAGTGGAGAGTAGATGGCTGGAGATAAAGACGAACCCGTTAAGAGGGAGTTGATATCGTCATCATCAACACCTACATCCAATAGACATCCAATCGCTACTACAAGATTAGAGGTTGATAAATTCAATGGCTCTAATAATTTTGGTATGTGGCAATGTGAAGTTATGGATGTATTGTATAAATAAAAGTTGGATATGGTTCTGGAAGATAAACCCGAAGATATGGATGACAAGTAGTGGATGTGAACTAATCTCCATGCTTGTGCCTCTATTCGATCATTCCTTGATAAGGAGTTGAAATACCCTTATATGAAGGAAACTTTTGATAAGGAATTATGGACAAAATTGGAGGAAAAGTATATGACTAAGAGCGCAAAAAATTGGCTCTTCTTGAAGAAGCAACTCTTCCGATTTTAGTATCGTCCAGGTATTTCTATGCATGGACACCTAAATGATTATAATAAAATACTTGCTGATTTAGCAAACCTTGATGTGAAAATTCCTGATGAGGATAAGGCACTATGTTTGTTAAATTCATTGCCTGATAATTATGATCATTTGACAACTACTTTGTTGTATGGAAAATCCAAGGTGAAACTTGATGAGGTTGCTACGGCATTGGTGAATCATGAGTGTCGTAAGAAGGAACTGAAGACTCACAATTCACAAACTGAGGCACTTATTGCAAGGGGACAAATAGAGGAAAGAAAAAATGGGAAGCAGGGAAAATCTCATTCAAAGTCACGATGGAAGTTTTCTGCTAAAGATGAATGTGCCTTTTGTCGTCAAAAGGGTCATTGGAAGAAAGAATGCCCCAAATTGAAGAACAAAGAGAAGGAGAAAGTGGGTTCTGTAGCAAATGTTGCAAAATCTGGAGATGATGATTTCAAGTTTGCTTTAACTAGTTCATCTGCTGATGGTCACTACAAGGAGTGGATTTTGGATTTAGGTTGCACTTATCACATATGTCCCATTCAGGAATGGTTCTCTAGCTTCCAAGAGCTAGATGGTGCAGTTGTTTTGATAGAAAATAATAATACTTGCAAAACACAAGGGATAGGCAAAATCTGTTTGAAGATGCATGATAGAATAGTCAGAGAATTGAGTGATGTTCGGTATGTACCGGATATAAAGAAAAATCTTATCTCATTAGGAGCATTGGAATCTAAGGGTATCAAGATCACTATAGAGCGTGGAGTTCTTAAAGCTGTGTATGGTGCACTTGTGGTGATGAAAGGTACTAGACAAAATAACTTGTATTTTTTGCAGGGGAGTATAGTTACTGGTGGAGCAGCTATCACTGAAGCTGTTGATCTAGATAACTCAGATACTACAAGGTTATGGCATATGCGTCTTGGACATGCTGGTGAAAAAGCATTGCAAGGATTGGTGAAGCAAGGCTTATTGAAAGGCGCAAAGGTATGTAAATTGGAATT
>JANZLH020000152.1:25683-36695 GCA_026770325.2 Erythroxylum fimbriatum | reverse complement strand
AAGAAATAAAGTATTCCCATTTAGCTTAACATTCATCACATACCATTAGAATACTGGACCATAAAGGGCCTCGACTACTTAGTAAGCTATATTGGCAAACCGCTTTGCCTAAATGAGGAAACAACAAGAATGAGAAGAGTTAACTATGCCAAAATACGTGTGTTAGTGGAAGCAAATAAACACCTTCTTAAAGTAATCCCCATTCTCAGCGTAGATAAGAACACTTGATTAGTTAGAGATGAGGTACTGGTTACTATTAGTTAAAGAATAGCCAAATCATAACCAAAATGCAATTGGAGGAAAACAAGACGAAAGTTCCAAACAAGTAAATATTTAAAACTAATAGAGCTAGGAAATATTTAACACACCAATGAATTTGATAAAGATAACAAGATATTAGAGCCCTCAGCTAAAATTCCAATTAATGCAGATAAAGAAGAAGCTTTTAACTAACAATCATCAAAGCCAAATGGAGAAGCATCAATCTTCAGAAATAAAATACCTTAGCAAGAGTGTGGAAACCTTAGATTGAACCTCCTAAAGAATATGGTACTTAGAGAGCAAAGAATGCTAAAGGAAAACACTAAAAAGATCCCCCTATTAGCTCTACAATAGGCCCCTCAAAATAAGAAAGTAGCAAGAGTTACTAGAAGAACTTTAAAAGAGTTAACAAAAGAAGGTCCAAAAAGAAGAAGAAAGCCCACTCATTATAAAAAAAAAAAACCTTCAATCAGGACTCTGACACTAAAACTATAAAACTTTTTCCTCCATTCCTGGAAACTTGGTTCTAGACTCTTTAACCCCAAGAAATAAAGTATTCCCATTTAGCTTAACATTCATCACATACCATTAGAATACTAGACCATAAAGGGCCTTGGCAAGTTAGTAAGCTATATTGGTAAACCCCTTTGCCTAAATGAGGAAACAACAAGAATGAGAAGAGTTAACTATGCTAGAATATGCGTGTTAGTGGAAGCAAATAAACACCTTCTTGAAGTAATCTCCATTCTCAACGTAGATAAGAACACTGGATTGGTTAGAGATGAGGTACTGGTTATTAGTAGTTAAAGAATAGCCAAACCATAACTAAAATGCAATTGGAGGAAAACAAGAAGAAAGTTCCAAACAAGTAAATATTTAGAACTAATAGAGCTAGGAAGAGCTAGGAAATATTTAACACACCAATGAATCTAATAAAGATAACAAGATACTAGAGCCCTAAGCTAAAATTTCAATTAATGCAGATAAAGAAGAAGCTTTTAACCAACAATCATCAAAGCCAAATGGAGAAGCATCAATATTTAGAAATAAAATTTCTTAGCAAGAGTGTGGAAACCTTAGATTGAACCTACTAAAGAATATGGTGCTTAAAGAGCAAAGAATGCTAAAGGAAAATGCTAAGGAGATCCCCTTATTAGCTCTATAATAGCCCCCTCAAAATAAGAAAGTAGGGAATAAGAGTTACTAGAAGAACTTCAAAAGAGTTAATAAAAGAAGGTCCAATGGCAGTGGTTGACTAATGTATGATATTGCTCAACTGATATTCTTGCATAAAATCTTAGTACATAAAGTATCTCTCTTTTAACGATCTTGATCATTAATACATCATATTGGTTGATTAGTGTATGTATAAAATTCAAAATAACTAATTTTTATTTTTATTGAATATTTTGGGTTGTTTTGAGTATAAATAAATCATATATAAGTTAAATAAAGGATCTTTGAAACTAGATGGAATCTTTGGAAAACTTTTGAGTGTGTTTCATTATATTTATATGAGTGAGAACATAAATGAGACCATAGTGCTTTTTGTGATTAAGAAAGGCGTTCTTGAATTATATGTAGGTTAACAAGATAACAATTAAGAGAGAAATTGAATTGTTTAGGGTATCTCTTCATATATGACAAAGAATCTTATAGAAGGCTTCCTTTTCATCATAAGAAAAAAAAATGTGTAAAGGTTCTTCTTTATCCAAAGGAAGATACATATATGAAATGCTTCTCTTGGCCTATTGAAGAAGATGATAGTGAATTTATAATGAGAGTTTAAGGAGTGGACATAGGATAAGAGCTATTTGGTTGAACTACTATAAATTAGTTCTTTCTCTCTTTACCTAATCTCTTTTATCCTTTTTGTAACTATTTTGTATAGATTTTTCATATCCATTCACTAAAATAATTAACGCTCCTCTCCAGTGCCATCCAAAGACTAATAAAATCATTTGATGTTTTCATCAAGTATTTGTCATCCATTTACCAATTATTTGATATGTTCAAAGCACTTTTAGTTTTTTTTTTATTTCTGTATTTATCAAATGCATTAAGATGATATATCTTCTCAATTCAATTAAGATTTTAGTCCTCTAATTGTTAATAATGAGGATATCATAAGCTCATGTTGATCTAAAAATTTTATTAAATATAGATTTTTTTTAGTATTAAAATGATATTTAAATACTCCATAGATCTTATGCTTGGAGGTTATACATAAATATGTCTGAATAAGTGATAAATTTATTTATGAATTGGAAAAATTGTGCATATTAAAATTCTAATTTACAATTTAGATATGGTTATTATTTTTTAATAAGTGTTGAGTCAATCATTTACTTGTCACTTCTCTTTTATATAATATTTTTGCATAGTTTTCCTTAACTACAACATTGTTAACATTATAAAATTGTATAATTATCTAATATATTTTTATAAAATGCAACCCACTATCTAAACACAGATAGTTTATAAGATAATATTAAATTAACATATGGTGAGGTGAGACATTTAAAGAAGCTAAATTTTAGAGATAAGTATGATGATAAGAATACATTAATTATGATAGATATTTATTGTATGCATTGTAAATTTGTAAAAAAAATGAGAATATGTGATTACATAAATACTTATTACGATAAAAAGCATAAATTAATGTTTTCATAATCAACTAAAAATAAATATATATGCTTCATATATGATTGAGGTGATAAATGCATGCCAACTAAAATATGTTTTTAGTATAATTTTGAGACTATTTTGTTATATCTTGCTAGTATTTTATAGGAATTGATATTCACTTTGGCTTATATTTTATTTTAAAGCCTTTTTTTAATCCCTTAATAAAGAAAGAATGAATTTAATAAGATCTTAGTCAAGCTAGAGCAATATTAGAACAAACTTAGGTTAAAGACTCAAAAACTAACATCAATAGGGACATTTATTCTCCAATACGACCTAAATATAGACTTGCGTTCATGTCTTCAAAAACCATATTCTTAAAATTAATCCTCAGATACACAATTTATCAAGTCACTGGGTTAACATGAGAGAAACATGAGTTTGTCTTCAAGAACTATCTTGACAATTAGGAGTTGTTGGCTAGGAGTTGTTAAGCAACATAGGACCATTTGGTCATAATGTTTAGAAATTTTAGATTTTTTTACTTATAAAAAGGTCAAAGAGGCACAAGAGATGTGGAAGAGTCAATAGGAGTTGAACTACAGCAAGATAAAGTAGTAGATTCCATCAAAATTTAATAAAGATGAACAAGATTTCAAAAATCCATGACAATAATTTCTTTTATCTTCTTTTATTTCTTGGTTATTGGTGGATTTTTGTTAATTTAGTATGAAATAAATTAGAATAGATCTAGGCAGAGGACTCTTGGATTAAGTTATTTTCTTTTGACTTTTTAAGCATCAACTGAGTAGAAAATTCATCTCAAATTGGAAGTAATTTATGGAAATTTCTTCTATCTTTTTCTTTTGTATTTATCTTGCTATAAAGAGCAAAATCAAAACCAAATACAGATGGTTTGGTATATATGATCTCATTTGTATATTATGCAAAGAAGCAAAGGAAGATAGGAAACACCTCTTTTTTTAATGCAAGTATTCCAAAGCTATTTGGAGTAGAGTGCTACAGATGCTAGTGGGGTATTGCCAAACCTATTAACGGAATGGAAATTTTTTATGGGTTATCATGAAAGCTAAAGAACTTAAGCAAAATGTAGATCTTCAAAACTGCTTTCACCGTAACTATTTACTTAATTTGGAGAGAAAGGAACAACAAATTGTATAAAAGTGCAGCCATTAGAAAGCATTAACTAGCTAATAATAGTTTAAATTGGATTAGAGAGATCATAATGGAAAAGAATGTACAAAACAAACTCACTCCTAATATAAAGCTTAGATGGAATCTCTAAGTACTTAATTGTTTGTATCTTCTAAATTGTTTGTATTAACTATGAGCAATCTATAAGTTGGAGCTCATTGTAATGTTGTAATAGCTTGTGCTATTGTTAATAAAATTTTTGATCCATATTTCAATTAAAAAAAAAAACTAAATCCTTAGTTTTTATTTTTAATTACGGATATGTGATTAATTATTACTTAAGTTAAATGTATTCTCTTTAAGTTTGATTCGTGAATTAATACTTAGCCATCATATATTTGATTTTAGGGATTGTCAGAAGTACCAAAAATAGAAGTATAATTCGTACATCAGGAGAATAAACACTCTAGATTTAGTGATAAGGATATCCTAAATTATTGTGATAACTAATAACTTAATTATTATTAATGAATTTAATTAGTTTAATTGTAAATTTATAAGTGGTAATTAATCAGTATTTCAACCTTAATAATTAATCCTACATAATAGCTGAATTCCTTACAAATGAACCCCAAAGCATTAACATTTTATTTATGTTGGTTCATTTTGATAGTTAATCACCTTGCTTTGGTTAATTTAGTAATTTAGTTACTTTCTCATAAAATTTTGTTTAATTTAATTTCGTTAATTTACTATTATTAATAAACATGTTTGTTGAATTAATGTTTAAGGGAACAATAACTTGGAATATTTCAAGCTACTACATTTGATTTTATATATTTGTAGATTTGTGAGATCATGATGTATTTATTTTTTGATGCATAATATTTAAGGTTTGTGAATTGTATTTCTTTTAAGTTGGAGATGTTCGAAATTCAATTAAAATTTAGAAAATAGAACTTAAAAATAAGAAAATAGTAGCAATTCAAGCAAATGTGATAAATTTTAAGATTAAATTTTCATGACTAACATCTTAGAAGTAGCTTGTACTGTCCATAAAAAAATTTATTGCTTATTTATTATTTTCTATTATAAAAATAACATTACATAATATTTCTCATTTATTTCAGGCTATTGGTTCGGTACGGGTTATCAAAAATTACATTAGCTATAAGGGCCATTATGTTTTAGCTTAAGAATGTATTCCTGTTTGTTAAATTTATATTATGACTTTAATTTTCATAATTGAAGCTTATATTAAATTTCATAATTAATTTTAAATAATAATAATTATTTATATATATAATAAAAAATACACAATAAGACATTTAGCTAACAATACATAATCAATAAAAATAATTAAAAGAAAGATATAAATGATATTTGATATTTATAATAATAATTGTTTTTTTAATAACATAGGTCCATTCTTGAAACTCTACTTAATATTAGAATTTATTATAACCTTTTTTTAAGGGTGAAGAATAAGGCTTTTACTTTTTTTAGCCATTGAAAACAAAATAATTCATCGATAAATGCAAAACTAGTCATTATAATAAATAGAAAATAAGCATTTAAAATATTTATATATAAGTTTAATGGATCTAATTTTCAATTACCCAACATTAAATAAATTTTGACAATGTTCTAAATTAGGTAGAATTATTAGACATACACTTAAATAATGAACAGATGTTAATATAATTTTTTATAAAATATTTATTTTAAACAATTTTTTTATTATGAATAATAAAAAAAACTACACTAATATTTGAGCATACATCCATCTAAAGTAGATGTATCTTTAGCTGCCCCCTAGGGAGTGGTCAAGTTGATGGAGTGAGGGAGCATAGGGCTAAAAGTTCCTGTGTTCGATTCCCCCTATCTACGTTCTTTCGATTGAGCCTGTCGTATAGGGTTTGCCTAGTACGGAGTGCCTGGTTGGCGTTATTTGCAGGCTATTATGTCAATCTAGAGATTGACCGAGTGTATATCCAAAAGGGTAGCGGTTGCGGGTTCCTATGTTTAAAAAAAAAGTATCTTTAGCTAATGCATGACATTGTACAAGAATGAATTTTCTATAGATTAAAACTTGTAAGTTTTTTATAATTCAAACTCTTTAAAAGTTGCAAGTTTTTTATAATTGCAATTAGTATGCATATACTTACTGATTATCGGGATCACAAAATATAATCATAATTTATAAAAGCCTCACCTACCCTGAATCAATTATTGGAGCTTCCACCTTCACAATACATCTGCAACAATTCATTATCATGCACTCTGAGTTACGATAGCATTGTCACAGCTCCTGGTAAGATCAAGGTTAGAACTTGCTGGTACAGACTCAGGTCCATCAAAGCCCACAGTGACAACTAAAGCAATATCAGGGCCCATGACAATAAAGAGCAACAGTAGCATACTGCACAACCTTGGTTCATTCTTTTCTTACTCGAAATTCCTGCAAAAATTGTAAATATTTTTCCCCCATAATTAGTTTGTTACTAGTTTGTTATAGCCACATGTAAAGTTAGTATTAGTTTGTTACGAGTTTGTTATAGCCACATGTAAAGTTAGTATTAGTTTGTTACGAGTTTGTTCTATCCACTTGTAAAGTTAGTACCTCATGTATATCTATACCTCACAGACAATCAAAATGGAGATATAAGTACCTCATGTATATCTATACCTCACAGACAATCAAAATGAAGATATAAGAAATTCTTTATTTCTTCATCATCTGTCCCATCACAGACAATCAAAATGGAGATATAAGAAATTCTTTATTTCTTCATCATCTGTCCCATTACTTTAAATGTTACATGGTATCAAAGAAAATCTGATCCCACGCAAACCCTAATATCCAAAATCAAACCAAATCCACAAAAATGATACAAACCTTAAGAGATTCAAACCAAAACAATATTCTGGCTTTAGATCTGAAAAGGAAATCAAAACAGAAGCATACTTAACCACCGCCGTTGACACTCCAGGATGTCTTATGGTTACCATGCCACTCAACGAAAATAACTATCCGGCATAGAGTAGATCTATAATCATAACCCTAAAATCCAAGAACAAATTAGGGTTTGTTAATGGAGAAATCAAGAAGGCCGACGATGACACTGCTCAATCCAGACGATGGGTGATAGTAGATAACCTGGTGATAGCATGGTTGCTGAATTTGCTAAACAACGAAGTTACAAACTCCTTCACAGTAGTCACGACAGTGCAGGATCTCTGGGAGGAGTTAAAATATGGAGAAAGTAGTGGTATTAAAGACATTACGTATTTTACGGCATGACTTATTTTACGAAATTAAAGAGTCTATGGAATGACATTGACTGCTTATTACCATACAAAATATGTTCTTATGAAGCTACAAAATACAATCTGTGTGTTGTGAATAGTAATAGGTTGATGCAATTTTTGCTTGGATTGAGGGAAGAATATGCAAATGTGGTTAGCCAGATAATGATGATAGATCACCTGCCTCAAGTGAACAAAGCATATTCAATGGTTTTGATGGTTGAAAAATAGAAAACGGTTAATATAGATCAAAATAATATGACCCAAATGTCCGTAGTGTTGTTTACTAATCCTGCCAATAGTAAGAAACCAGTGGGGAGGCAAGGAAATAGTAAGGAGTCGAGTCTGCGAAAAGAAAATAAGCTTTGTGATCACTGTCATAAATGCAGGCATATGAAGGATACGTGTTTCCTCCTACACGGCATGCTAGATTGGTACAAAGAATTACAAAGGAAAAAGGGTAAAGGAAATTATGCAGGGAATGCTATGGACAGTCCAATCGATGATGCAAGGGACAACATACAAGGTGATGTCAAACAGAAGAGCCTAAAAATGGGCATAATCAACTTGGCCAAACAAGTTCAGGAATTAACATTGATGGTTAAGGGTAAACATGGTGCAACAGTGAATCATGTGGCCTTCAATGCTTTTTCCGGTAAATACCCTAAACACATTACCTTTAGTGAGCATAAATATGATGACGATTCGTGGATTATAGACTCAGGCGCCTCGGCATATATGAGCCCAAATCTGTCTATGTTTACAGACTATGTCAAACTGAGCACACCAAACCTAGTGACTCTACTGGATGACTCCGTAAACATGACGGAACACTTGGGAAAAGTCGCTCTCACTCTAACCTTGGCACTCGATGATGTGCTACATATTCCCTCATTTTTTCATAATTTGCTTTCGGTAAATAAAATTGCCACAATAAATAAAATTACCATGATATTCATTGATAATCATGTGTTTTTGCAGGACTTACATTATAGCAAAGTGTGAAGCAACAAGTGGTGTTTACAAACTATCCAACAAGCATTTACTTCCTCCAAAAAGCCTAAAAGGTCCATCTTTACAATTTTACATGAATAATTTCGTTAGTAATCATGTATCATATAACTTCACATTATGGTACAATCGCTTCAGACACGTTTCTACAAACAAATTATCTCGATTACCAAATACATTCATTAAAATACCTAGCAATTACATGTGTGAATTATACCCATTAGCCAAATAAGAAAGAAAACCCTTCCTTTACTACAAAATTGTTGCTAACACCTGTTCAAATTATTGCACATCGATCTTTGGGGCCCATACAGGACTCCAAATATTGATGGATCATCCTATTTCTTAACCATCGTCGACAAATTTTCTAGGGCCACTTGGACTTATCTTTTAAGCAGTAAAGATCAAGTCCACCTAACCCTCCAATATTTTTTGACCTTATCCAAACCTAATTCTGTTTACCCATACTAGGTGTTAGAACCAATAATGGCACCGAATTTACAAACAAATCATGTCAAAACCTATTCTTCTCAAAAGGAATCATACACCACCAAACTTGCCCATACACCCGGCAACAAAACGGAGTTTTCAAAAGAAAACATAAACACCTTCTCCAAATTACCCGTGCTCTAATTTTTCAAGCTTATTTACCAAAAGACTTTTGGGGTGAAGCTTTACTTACATCCATATACATCATCAACCGATTACCATCTAAATTTTTTTCATGGAAAACTCCGTATGAAAAGTTATACAATAAACTTCCCACATACGACAATCTCCGTACATTTGGTTGCCTATTTTTTTCAGCAAACACTAAACCATACAAGGAAAAACTCGAACCTCGTGCCACCCGATGTTTGTTCCTAGGATACATGTCCAAATGCAAAGGCTTTAAAGTTATGGACCTATCTATAAATCAAATACGCATTTCCCGCGATGTTGTTTTTCACGAACAATCTATTCCAAAACCTAGCACTTCACAACAAACCATAACTGACCCTATTACATTTCCACCAAATACACCTGAATTCGGGCCCTTATCAATTCACCAAAACATTTCATCAACTAGGCCTAGTCAACCAAATGTTCTTACCATAACAATTGAGCCCAAACCACCACCTGAACTTGAACCCATACCCGAGCCCAGTCACTCACCCAATCTTTTTACAACTCAACTACCCATTGACCCATATAACCAGCAAACCGACCCACTTCCTTCCCTCAACCTCCCATTCCTTCTCAAACCCTAATCTCCCAACCGCCAATGCACATATACCTACTTGTTTCAGCACCAAACCTAAAACTCATCCCAAATACCTTGACGATTATAATTCCACGGTCAACACCGCTCATTCCGGTACAACGTCCTCATCTCATGTCACCTCTCTACCCTTAAATTTTTTGTCTTCTTCTGATAATTTATTGAGCCCAAGTTATTTAGCTTTCATGGCAAATGTGTCTATAGAACACAAACTATTGTCATATTCTGCCGCTAAGGATAATCCGTTTTAGGTTGCAACTATGAATGAGGATTGCACTGCTCTGGAATAGAATTGTATGTGGTCGTTTGTTGACTTACTAAAGGGTAAGCAAGCTCTCCAAATGAAATGGATTTTCAAAATTAAACGCCAACCAGATGGTTCCATTGAGCAATGTAAGGCTTGTTTGGTGGTTAAAGGATTTAGCCAACGAAACGGTATAGACTATTCAGACATCTTCTCTTCAGTAGCCAAATTAACTATTGTCAGTGACAAACTCATATATTCGTATATATTTTTATATCAGTTGGATGAGTTTTTGTCACTAAAATTAGTATTTATGGCTTTATTTGAATATTATTTGAATTATTGTGCTTAGCATTTAATTTGTGCTTATAAGAAAAAAAATAGTAGTATTTTGGTTTACTTGTGATAAATTAATTTTTGGACAATTTCATACTACATTGTTTGAAATTTTTATTGTAGGGTACTTGGAGAAATTAATGTAATTTACAAGCCAAAGAAGAAAAAAAAAACCCAAACATACAGCACGAGGAAGAAATTACAGTGTTGAAGTTGGAAGCAAATAACAAGAAGAAGCTTGCAAAGGGGGTTTTATCCATCTGTCACATCAGTATATAGAAAAGGGAACAAAAGTTAGTGGCTTGTGAGGTGCAGTGGGTATGCAACGTGGGTGTGCAGTGGTTAATAAAAATAGACAAAAAAAAAAGAAAGAAAGCTAGCAGGAGGTATTGTCTAGAAAAGTTACGTGTGTGGGCTGCATTAGAACGTGGGAGGCAGCTGTGAGAGTGAACGCAGACCAGCCAGAAGAGAGGATCGTGAGCTGTTGGGAGAAGAGACCCAAGCACCATGCCTACCCCACCAACTAGAGGACATCAAGCAATTAAATGAAGGTGAGTTGGTGTGTGTTAGTCGTGAACAGAAAAATAAAAAGGGACGTGAGTGTGCTGTCCAAAACGGGGGGGGAGTGCTTGGCTGCTGCGTTGGTGAGAGGCGTGAGGGGTTTAGAGATGAATAAATATTTCACCAGCTGAAGGGGAAGGGCGTTGATGTGTGTAGTTACTTGGTGCGTGAGTGAGTGTTTTGTGTGAGTGTGTAAGTAGCTAGGAAAGAAAAATAAGAAAGAGTGTGTGTAGTGTGCTGTGG
>JANZLH020000151.1:1227458-1240928 GCA_026770325.2 Erythroxylum fimbriatum | reverse complement strand
CATAAAGTCTGTACATGACTATGAACAAAATGCGCTAAAGGGGATTGCCTTTAGGGCACTACTCTAACAATCTTAACATTCTGTACACACATAAGTCGACTTACACTAGTGTATAAGTCGACTTATCAGAACCGTGCAAGCATAAGTCGCCTTACACAAGGGTATAAGTCGACTTACACCTACATGTAGGTCTTAATTCTTGTGCCAAATAATTTACCCCTATGAAAGTGCAAAAATGAGCTTTTTTTCTTATTGTCTTTACTTATTCCAATGCCTAGTACTCCTAGTAAATATGTACAACCATTAATTGATGATTCAAAAGATCTTTAGGAAGTTAGGTTAGAAATTATGATGCTATAGAAGGTGAAAATTTTAAAATGCTTATGGTTGTTTTATAGACTATAAATGATTTTTCAATCTATAGCAATTTGTTTAGATGGAGTACTAGAGGGTATATAGCATGTTGTGTGTGTAATCTTCAAACTCATTTTATGAGGCTATGAAGTAAATTATGTTATTTAAGACATTCTTATTACTTGGCACATACTACGACAAAAAGGGCTTTAAGCAATGTTATAGTTGTAACAATTTAAAATGTGATGGTAAAAATTAATATAACACAATAGTTTTAAAGTATTGCCTTTAATAATATTGAAAGGCAACAATAATAATAACTTGTTGCTGCATACAAAAAAACAACAAAATTAAAAAGTAGTAGCAATAAAGTCTTATATATGCAACATCAAAAATTGTTACTATAGTTTCAGCCATTTATTCCGAACAATCCTAAAAGAAAAAAACAAAGAAATTACTGAACTATGTTAGCTCAAGGTTTAGGATTATTGATTTTGATGATAACTGTGTAATATTTCAAAATTCAAATTGGATTTATTTCATTGTACAATTAACGGTCTAATTTTCAAAAGAAAATAAAATCATAAAAAATTACTTCCTTTCTTGTAAGAACCTTCTTAGTAAACTTTCCTTATTAACATTCAGAAGGATCTTACCTTTTTGAACAATTAGCTCCGAAATTTTTTGTTCCATTAGAGATGATATTGAAAATCCAAAGTTAACTCAGAATTAAGATGAAGCAACAACTAGTTAAAGAAATTGACTATTTAAAGAAGATCAACAACACTTGTGAAGTAACGAACATACTCAGATTTTCGAAACATTTGAGCAACATTTACATTCTTGAGAGGTATATCATTCTTATTGTGCTTCAGAAAGTGAAATAACTCTATCAAAAGATAAATTATTATTTGAGAACTTATTTTTTATTTTACATTTTATTTTTCTGTAATTTTTTAGAAGCTTGTTATATACTTCGAGTGTGGAAGGTTAGAGAATCTTGAAAAATATATACTTGTGAGCTAGGAGAGGCTCATCAAATTTAATACTCAGATTTTTATAGTGAAATACTCAAGTTAGATATTTGGGGAATGGACGTAGGCTTGGTTGTTAGCTGAACCAGTATAAATCAACTGCATCCTTTTCTCTCTCTCTTTAACTTTTAAATTTTTGAAGTATATTATATGTGTGTTCTTTTTAGCAAGAGGTTCCTTCTGTTTTCAACTTGCAAGAGGTTCCTTTCAGTTTTAACAGGTGCCTTCTGTTTTTAAATTGTTTTAACAGGATTTATTGTTCAGCAGGCTCCTATCTCACAAAAGGTTCCTATAGCCTAACAGACTCCTGTTGTTTAAAAGGCTTTATCGTTTGATAGGGTCCTACTGTTTTTATTCGTTAACTAGGATTTGCTTATTATACGAATTTTTTATTCATTAACTAGGATTTGCTTATTATACGAATTTTAAAAGAACTTCTGAATTTTTTTTTTGTCACTGACAATTCACCCCCTCTTACGTGTATTTTCTTTATCATTTAGTATCAGAGCGAGATTTCATATTTTTGTGCTTTACAACACGTGATAGACCATGACAAACAATATGAGAAATTTTGAAGGACCGTCCATCTCAAAGCCTCCGTACTTCAATGGAAACAACTACTTATGCTGGAAAAAGAGAATGACAATTTATCTCCAATCTGTAAAATTATTGTGCTATTAAATTACATGTCTAGGAAAATTCTGTCTAAGAAGTTGAGTTTTAAGTGAGACCGTTTGTGACTCCTCTAGTCTTTTCTAAGAATTTACCTGTTGTGATTTTTCAGTACAATTGTTTACACTTTATTCAAGTAATAGTACTCAAGATGAATTTATTATTATTATTAGAAATTAACCCGAGTTTCCACAACAAACAGGAAAATGTCAAAAGCATGAAATTCTAGTATAGCACAAAGGTATACGAATCAGTTTCCCTAACTAAAACTTCTGAACTTCAGGATAAAACGACTTTTATCTATTTATTTTTAATATTTTTGGGTACTTCTTTCAAAAAGGGCGCATCTCATATCTGATGTAGCAACTTCCTGTTGCAGCTTGACCACCAATTTTACCGTCAGCATTTGCCAAAACCAATTTTAATACAAACTTAAGGCATTTCTTGCAGTCATTTCCAGTACGAAGATCGTTTGTGCATTGAGCAAACCCAAAAAGCTTGTCATGTTTGTCTATCCTAGCCTCTCCACTTGCTGCGAAGTTGTGGCCCAGCGAAGCCTCATTGATCAACTGTTCTAAAAACTTGTTTCTTTCAGCATTGAATCGCTCTGGTCTGCTTGCACTCTTGATGTTGAACACAACGTAGTAGTTACGGAAGTCGATTTTCCCAAAGAAGTACTCTGTTGAGTATTTTAACAGACAATCGTCATACCAAATGACTGCTGTACTTTCCGACTTACACTTGTGTCGTATATCAGAGCTTGCCAGATTGATACATGTCTGGCAATTGCTGCTTGCGATGTTAGCCTTACAATGAGCAAGCCCTTGTACATTGTCATGCGAAACTAACGAAAAACCTTTAACAGGAATCGATGTATTGAGATATTTCAAGACCAGTTTCAGGTTAGTTTCAAATTTGCTTTTGCTATTGCGAATAGGGTTTGAACATGAATGACTGACGGGGTCAAGTCCGACAACAGCTTCAAGAACAAGTACTAGTGAAAACAGATAAAAGGTAGAGGCAAGTTTTGGAGAAGACATGTCTGCAATTTTGTGCTTTTGCTCACTAACCTGTCATATTTATACTGACAATTGTAGTATGCCCCCGTTAATGAAATTTCCATTGGATTCTAACATTTGTTTATTATCAAACCGTTTCCAGTTTCTTTAAGCCTGCAAAACGAAGAGGTTAGTCCAATTCCAACATTTCCAACTTTTTAACTTTAATGATAATCCAACCAAGTACCTTAAACTTTTGGCAGGCTATTCGGCATAGCCTGCTAAGGAAAAAAAAAAACCAGATTAATTAACGTTTCCTTCTGTTTTGTTGGAAAAAATAAATCAGAACTTCTCGATTAAGTGCCCGTAAGGATCGTAGCCTCTTGCACGAGAGTTATATATTATTTGCTAGCACTGCTATAATTATATATTACCATTTATGTGTGAAGGTAACCATACGAGGCAAAACTGTTTGTACCCAATTGTAGAGGTTTACAAGGATTTCTAGTGTTGTAGTCTAGTGCATGCGTAGGTTTCCAAGGATTTCGGGTCTACTCTTAACAGGTTAACATGAAGCTCCATATTCTACAGTTTAATACTTACGAGAATTACATTACTTCATTAATTTGAGTTAATTATATTTTAAATTATAAACTTGATTTTGGAATTTTACAACTTTGAAAAGGGAGTTGAATGGTCCAATCTTTGTCAATTCACATCATTTAAAATTCATTCTAAAGTTTTTATGTATGTATATATGTTCAAGTGAATCTCGATCATTTGGAGTTGTCTAGAAAGAGTTATGGTAAAATAAAAACAAATTGGATAGTTTTTTTTTCTATTATGAGGATTTTATTGTGTCATTAGAAGCATTTTTCTCTTTGTATTCTAACATTAAATAACTTTAAGTTAGTCAATCTAGAATTTTTTATTGACACCACAAATATCTATATATTGTTTTATAAAAGAGAAGCAAGAATAGAAGTTCTATTACAAGAATACTTTTCTCTCATCGTTTTTACGCGTGTTTAAGTGTTTGTGAGTTTATTATTTTCTAACAAAGATACTGACATCAAAAGGAGTCTCTGTGTCTTTCTACTATCCATAACTTAACAAACTCAACTATGAGAATTAGGCACATAGGATGATGGCCATTTTAGTTCAAAAGGTGCATGAGATGTAGTGAGCAAACGTTATATGAAGTCCCAAGATGACGGAAAATGAAAAAAGATGATTTGTAATCAAAAGTGAATGTGGTTGTGGTTAAAGTCATGGATATGTAGGGAACTAAGGGAGAAGAAGAGGTAAAAGAGAGTCTTTTAGTGAAAATCAACCTTAAGATTTTTAAAGTGGTCAAGGAAGAGGAAGAGAAAAGAAGAGACAAATTTAAAACATAATACAAAGAATGATAAATCTTAAGTTAAATGTTATTCATGTAGCAAGTATAGCCATTATCCTTAGGAGTATTTTTATAATAATAAGATGAAAAAAAATTTAGAAGCCAATAAAGATGTAGCAGAGGAAATTTTTTTGCTTAAGGTAAAGGATGAACCAAAAGGTAAAAAGATTATATAGTACAATGTAGCTAGTAATCACATAAAAGATGATAAAAGAAAAAAAATAAAATTATATACTAAAGTTATATGGCATGTATGTTTTGGTAATGATAAAGTGGCGAAGATCTAAGCAAATTATGATTTTTCTTAAGACAAAGATAAGTAGTCTTAAGCTTCTTTCAAATGTTTATTCCAAAGTTAAAGAATAATATTTTAAATATTCATCAACTTTTATAGGATTATATAATCTTATTACCAAGGTGACTATGACTAGTAATAGTACTTGAAGATAGATGTTCTTATTGAACTTTCATAGTTTAAAGGTTTTGTACTTGAAGATAGATGTCAGTGATCCTTTATGGATTTAACATATGACGTAGAAAATTTTGAATATTTAAGGATTCAAAGCATTAGGAAGGAACAAGAAAGTGAGGCATTTCAAGTATATATCATCATGAAAATATATTTAAGACATGCTTTCTTGGCAAGCATTCGACTATCAAGCTACTCCAAATTATTCATATGTTTGATTATAGTCACATAATCGCTTCATCTTTTAGTTAAAGATCTTAGTTTATTCATTTCATTGATGATTATAGTAGAAAGACATAAGTGAATATTTTGAATTACAAGCCTGAATTCGTTAACGCATTTTCAAATTTTAAAGTTTTGGATAATAATATAAAAGAAGTTGTTTTGAGACTAAAACTTTGAGAACTGATAGAGGTGGAGAATTTTTGTAATTAATTTAAGAACTTTTTTGATCTATATAGAAACTTTTTGTCTTCTTATAATGTCCAAATCTCCCAAAACATAGAGTAGCTAAGAGATAAAATTGAATAATCCTAAATATAGCAAGTACCATGCTAAAAAGCAAGATGATACCTAAAGAGTTTTGAGATGAAGTAGTTGTATATGTGGTTTACCATATAACTTTTAATTTTATAAAGAGCTTTTAAGATGTTACTCCATAAGAACTATAGAGTAGAGTGTAGCCTTTTGCATCACCTTAGGTATGTTTGGCTCTATTTCATATCTACGTGCTCTAGAGTAATAAAAGTATAAGTTTGGTGATCAAAATTAAAAAGTTTGTTTTTCATTAGATACGAAGAAAACTTAAAAGGCTACAAGTTTTTAATCTAATAAATGGAAAGACTGTTATCAGTAGAGATGCTTAATTTTATGAAGAAGCATCATTGTATTAGAGCTGTAAAAGATGAAGGGATCTTAAGAATTCATTCCACATTTCAAAGATAAAGAAGAAAAGGTGGTGGTTAAAGAAGTCAAATTTGATTTTTTTTTTCAAAAACCTCACTAACCACATCATCTCAAGCATCATCATCCATAACTTTGCCAACAAGCATGAGACCTTGAGGATATCAAAGGCTTAATAGGATTTATGATCATTCTAACTTGTTTTGCCTATGTGCCAATATTAAGCTTTCAATTTTAAATATACCAGTAAGAATGAGAAGTAGATTAAAGTAATGAATGAAGAAATTCAAGCCATTAAAAGGAAAGATACATCGGCACGTATTTCTCCTTCAAGAGGTCATCATGCCATTAGAATCAAATGTGTATAAAAATAAAGAAAAATGTCAAAGGTTAAGAAAAGAGTTATAAGGCAAGGTTTGTTGTCAAAACGTACAAGCAAAAGCAAGGTATTGACTGCGAAAAGGTATTTGCGTTTATTGCTCACTTGGAAACAATGTTTTTATTAATATATCTTACTAGCCAAAATTATTGGAGAAGTCATCAATTGGATGTCAATCAAGCTTGTGTTAATGGTTATTTAGAGGAAAAAGTATACATTGAGAATCCAATGGGATATATGGTTTAAGGCCAAGGAGATAAAAGTGTCAAAAAGTTAAAGAAGGCATTATATGGACTTAAATAAGCACTAAGAGCTTACAATAGCTAAATCCGCAATTATTTCTATGTGAATGGTTTTGCTAGATGCTTATAAGAATATAATATTTATATTAAAAAGGATAAAGATGATTTATTATTTGTTTGTATCTGTATGGATAATCTTATCTTCAAAAGAAACAATTCTAAGATGTTTGAAAACTTCAAAAATTCTAAGACCTCAAGAGTTTACGAAAAGTGATACGGTATTAATGTCTTTCTACTTGCAGATTAAGATCAAGCAAGTGGAGGGTGAAATTTTCATCACTCTAGAAGGTTATAAAAGCAGTACTTAAAAAGTTCAGGATGTTAAATAGTCATTCATGTAACACTTTTATGAAGCATTGAATATTGCTATCCAAATTTAATGGATAAGAAAGTGTATATCTAACTTTGTTTAAAGGTCTATTAAAAAGCTTAAGGTAACTGAATTGCACATGACTAGATACTGTATTTTTAGTTAGACGTGTTAGGAAATTTATGGAAAAGAATTTTAAAGTTTACTTGAAGATAGCAAAGAAGTATCTCAAAAGTAAAATTAACTATGACATGTTCTTCTCATCTTTTAAAATTTTTAA
This sequence comes from Erythroxylum fimbriatum, assembly GCA_026770325.2. Taxonomy (NCBI): domain Eukaryota; kingdom Viridiplantae; phylum Streptophyta; class Magnoliopsida; order Malpighiales; family Erythroxylaceae; genus Erythroxylum; species Erythroxylum fimbriatum. The sequence goes on along the minus strand of JANZLH020000151.1, from coordinate 1,233,828 downwards.
TTCAATGAGTTTTTATGATAGTGATTTTTATAATTGATGAAAAAAAGGGGGTTTCTTTTCCTTTTGAGACATAATACAATCTCTTGGTGTTCAAAGAAACAATAATTATCACACTCTCTACGTATGAATCAAAGTATGTTTTAGATACTCCCTGTTCTTGTCATAGTTCATTGAGCAATTTATTAAAAGAACATCATCATTTAGAGCAAATTGAAGCAACAAAGATCATAATTAATAATTAGTCTACTTAAGCCTTAGCAAAGTGATATGATATTTGATCTCTACTATATAGATCTGATAGGCAAGTCCACCTATTGAACTACAATACAATATCAGCGAACATTGAGTGTCGATCCCATAAGGACTACAAGTGCTAATAATAACCTCGCGTTCTATTTTCTAATCAACAAATAATACAATGATTTAATTTAGAACTAAACTAAACTAAAATTCAACACAATAATAAACCAAAATGTAGATGACAATAAGATTAATCAATATTAAATAACTAGCACCTAATTAACAAACCTCCCTAAGATTTCTTAAGTATTAACCCTTTATCATGAAAGTCAATTATTGATTATTAGACCACAAAAATTCTTATCTTATGTAAATATCTTTCTCAAGACTATTAATAACTAATCGCTGGTTGATTAACTAAAATCTCTTTCGAGTTAAAACCCTAAGATTCCATTACTTGACTTGTGAATTTCATTATTAGGTTTGACCCTAATCTAGAGGATTTATGTTGGCTTATCTCTAAGATAGCATGCATCTCCTTCCAATTATGATAGAGTTGTTCGTACAAGTAGATTTCTTAATCTCAATTATATGATGTCATATGTTGAACTAATATCCTGGACACATTAAGAAAGGGATCTTTCTAGCCAAGAAAGAGTTGTAAAGCATTATGAATTAATTAGGAATCTATGTTACAATTTTTTATCAAAATTATGTCAATCTTAGAAGAAAGACAAGATTTCAGCAGACACATTAAAGATTTAAGATTCAAGGCTCACCACAATGATCTATTATCGTTATTTTCAATCTTGATTTCTATTTTTATTCTTTGTTTATTTTTGAACTAACTAGGTTATATGTTAAGGAGGAATGGACCCTAAAATTTATGTATTGAATTATTCTTTGATTTAATAAAGTTTTAGTTTTCTTGAGATTTATCCTTATATTTTAACTGATTGAATTGAAGGAGAAAAAGTGGAATAATCAATTAAATAATTCATGCATTTAGATTCAAGAGATAAGATATGTGGTCAGATCACAATATAGATAAAGATAGTAAAGCATAAGCCATTCAAGAGAAAGTCGTAAAATCTTCCAAGGTTAAGGTAAAACTATTAAGAGAGTTCACATAACAGATTAATGCATTCTAAAGTTTTCTTGATTTAAAAGGGATTTTAATTGACTAATCTAAGAATAAGGGTTGTAAGTATTTGAGAGAAAATATAATATAACTTAAGAATTCTTTCTAATATAAGAAACTAGAATCATTCATTAAATCACGGTAAAGTTAAATATAGTAAAGTCTTAAGGAAATCCTTTCCTAAATCTAGTTATTTATAGATTGATTTATTCTTAATCATTGCTTTGTTTTGGTGTTTAGATTCATTATGTATTTATTTATTTTCATTCTTTAAAGTAATCAAAATCATTTGTTTGTCTTGTTAAGTTTATAAACAGTTAGTAATTAACCAACAGTCATCTATAAAGCATGTCCTAGATGGTGTCTCCTACAAATATTACTGCACCATATTGCACGACTTGAATTCACCTATGTAGCATTTTATGTCTTCAACACTAAAGTTTCTTATAGCGTGCCAAGAAGTGTTTCTCACTATATCTCTTCGTCACTTCATATGAGCTTGAAATTGTTCAGGTATGAGATTATATTCTTTGCACAAGCATTCTAATATAGAACAAGATATGCCATGAGAATGTTTTCAATGTCATAATTAGCCAAAACATGTCAAAATTTTAATCATAAAAGCTTTAGAGCTCTTATTAAGCTTTCTATAGCATCTTGAATCATTTCAATCAATGCTTAAAAGAGAAAGTTATGATGAATTTCAATGGCAATATTGAAATAGTCCATTGTTGACCAAATATCTTCCTTTTACCTTTAACAACTTCCATGGAATCTTTTTACTTTTTTTATAAAAAAAATACATGGAATCCTAAATCAAAATATAAGAACAATGAGTACACTTAGGCATAAAATAGGTTTAAAGGACTAAATATTAAGGGACAAAGCATGTTAGTTTGCATTCTTATCATTGGAACTTTTTGTGCAAGATACAAATACATTATTATCATTGTAATTTTGTTGATCTTAATTTGTTTAATCTTGGTTAATCTCACATAATAAGTGTTTAGAAAAATTGTATTTTTATATTTTATAGGTTTTCAAGCAGACACAGCCTTATAAATATCCTTATGTGTAGCCTTGTCCTCATATTAACATAATAGGAGAAACAAAATGAGATATACTTGAACATGCCATCTACACTATTATGTTTAAATGTCATATAGTAAAACATCCTTTAGTTTTTCACCTATGCTGAACCATATTCACCTACAAGAAAGGACCAAAAATTTATGTAATGTGATACTTTTCAACATGCCACCTTCATGGTGGCTTGTTAAAATCATGTTATAAAACACAACCTCATGTAAGTATACACAAAATCGTATTGAGGTTATGTGTAAGAGCTAAAAATAAATAGAATGTGTCATGATTCAATAAGAGGTCTATACGACCCTATGTTAGTTCGTGTTCATATCTATTTTTTCTTTTAATTCAGACAATATGGTACTATATCATACCCGTGTGACACCTAAGTTCTATCATACACTCTATCGTGTATTTTCCATATTACTCTTATTAACCAAACATGTTCCTGTGTAATCTAACATGTATATGTGTTTTTGTAGTGCATGAACCCTACACAATATTGGGCAAAGGCCATGTTTAAAGTTATTTCTAATCCTCTAAGCCCTACTCAACCATATTTAGTACAATTTAGTGCTTATTTTCACCTTTTCTTCACCATATTTTTAGCTGACATCTAGGTATTTTCCCCATTACACCCTTAATTTCATTATTTTGAAGTATATTGGATTATTTATAGTTATGAATTGTGTTTTATGATTATTAATGATTAAAATCCCATTAAATATTTTTTAGGGTGCTAGGAAGACGATTTAAATTAATCATGAACTATTTTTGTTAATTATAGTCAAAGATGTTTGCATGAATTATTTTGGTTACTTTAGTTCATTTAAAATATAAAGATGGTACAATTCCTAAATTAGGGTGCATTTGTTAGGAGAGTTTGATACATTTTTTAGTGTTGCATTATTTTCATTTCGCATTTTCTTACTCTGCACTTATCTATACGTTGTGCTAAAAGTAACTTTTTTAGTGTTCACTTACAATTTGTTTTTCTTCAAGACTCTATATTATGGCGAGGGCATAATAATCTTGACTTAGGAGCTTTGCAATGTTGCCCCCTCGAATGATGGCTAGAGTAGATGCTTTCACTTATATATCGCGGGTGATAACTACTAAGACATATGCCCCAAGGAGACCACAGGCACCATAGGCACTACTACCACCACCGTTAACTATACCACAACTACCACAGATGTCATAAGAGCAGTTAGACCAATTCGTTGCTCCATTTTCATATAGAAGTGCACCATAAGAGATAGGGATGGCAAAAGAAATCCATTCAGCCTGAGTTAACTAGGCTTCGAGCCAAGCTTCAGCATTTTTGTTTAAATTTTGAGCTTCAAACTCAAGCTCAAAAGTTTCACATTAAATGATTTCGTTTTAATTAAAATGACATCTTTTTAATTCATAAAAGTTAAAAAGATAATCAATCCTAGCTAGGCTTTGAGCTGACCAAGCCCTATCGGGCTTAAGCTCAGTCAGGCTTCAAGTTGAATCTATGCTCGCATATAGAATTTTAGGGGAAACTCCAGACTAAGTAGGCTTAGCTCGGCCTGAGCCATTACCATCCTTATAGATAAGGTTATTCAAGGCACCCCAATTTATAGATTGAGATGCAATACAAGAGCTTGACTTATCTAATGATGTTTGATAGATCATCTTACTCGATAGGTGGTCAAATTTCTTTTGTATTAGAGGGCTAACCTATGAGGAGTTAACTTTTAAATTCATAAGTACGTTAAAGGTGGATGACACCAAGGCGTCATGGGAAGACGACACCATCCTTAAGTTCAAGTTAGAAGGTATGGGCCACAATCTTAGTTATAATTAATTTGGGGTCTACACCAAGTTTTATATAGAGGAATGCGCTTAGACCTCAACACCAACCAGGATCTCCTTAGATTAAGATTGGCCTGACACTTATTTAAGGAACTATTAGCATGCGATGGCTGTCGTGCTTTTTGATAATAAGGTATGTATACAAGTTTTTGGTAAATTCTATTTGCACGATGAGGGAGAGCACTGGTACAGTGAGTTGGAGGGACCTCTTCCTGATCTTCTACATATGCTAGAGGCAAAGGACACACTTTGGTGTCTCCTTCATCTAGTTGTCCTATAGCTACCTAAACTAGGTCAACTTTGGCATTATCAGTGATGGCTCAGTAATTACAATACTGGAAAGAGTACGGGGAGTGTCATTGGACAAGATCAACATTATAGTAGTAGCCACTCCCATGCCTATCACGATGCAGATTCTATAGCCTACGTCTACGTGCATGGTGGAGCTCTACACTGATGATTGAGAATAGTATTTCATGCTCGTTGGTGGCCCACTATGACTATAAATAAGGCTCCTACATAAGAGGACCAAACTATTGTAGCAGTACTAGAGACATCTCCACCTCCGCACCGATGCACACCATAGTCAGCCTAGCAATCTATATCTTTATGCTAGGAGCAGTACATGCACTGGCTGGGTGATATAATGATGAGGATAGCACATCTAAAAGTGGACTATTCACCTCCACTAGTGTGACTTGCAAACCTTGAGGAGATGACCTAGCATTTAGAGCCTAAGGTTGATAGATTGGTGCTAGAGGAGGCCAAAGATATTGTAAAGCCATTTAAAGAGAAGGATGTTAAGGATGTACATATTAGAGAGATGAAGGAGGTTACCACAAAATTAGGAAAGGAGACTAATATTCATGCAGGAGATATAGATATATACGATCATGATGAGATGCGAAAAGTATCTACTAAGTCATCCATTGGGAGCTTAATGAAAACGACTTCTTTCATTAACTTTGTAGAATATCAAGAGATAGTACCTTATGATTCATCATCCTCTATAAAATTGACTTAATTTCACTTTTGTACTTTTGTTTTCAATTTTTGTTAATACTATTGATCAAAAGTGTATATATTTTGGTACTTTTTTCCTTTTACACACATTTTTCCATCTCTCCAAAATTCAAATTCACACATCAATGGAATAGAATTTCTTCTAGACTTAGATCATATGCCTTAAATCAAGTTAGTTCAAGTCTTTTATTATATTTTCTTTTCCCTTTTCATTATTTATTGATCTTGTATGCTTGTAACATTGAGGATAATGTTTATTTCAAGTGTCGAGGAGGGATTATCGGATTATGAATTATATAACATACTCAAGCTTATTAATTTTGTCAAGACATTCTTAATAGAAAGAAATTTTTGGAAAATTTCTTTTCTTTGAATGCATACAATCAGAGATAATTCATTATGAGTTTGATTGTTTTGGTGATTAGAGTGTCTCTGTGTTTTGGTGATTGGAGTGTCTCTGTAACTAGTTATGAGTATTAGTGAATAAAGTGAATTTAATTTGCTTTACGAATTTAGAGGATACTATTTAATGAGCATTCGGATATTCTTTGTTTTGAATGCACATACATCAAGTACTTGTGACTTCCTTTGAACATTTTTGTTATCCCACATTATTATTAATTTACTACTACTACTTATTATTATTATTATTATTATTATTATTATTATATTGTTGTTGATGTTGATGTTGATGTTGTTATTATTGCTGTTGTTGTTGTTGTTTTTATTATTATTATCATTATTATTATTGTCGATGTTGTTGTTGTTGTTTTTGTTGTTGTTGTTTTTATTATTACTATTATTATTATCATTATTGTTGTTGTTGTTTTTTTTGTTTTTGTTTTTGTTTTTGTTGTTATTGATGATGATGATGTTGTTGTTGTTATTGTTGTTGTTGTTGTTGTTGTTGTTGTTATAACTATTATTTTTAGTACTTTATATTTATTTTTACTTTCTTTTTATTTATTTATTTATTTATATTTATGTGTGTCATTTAGAGACAGCCTCTCTACTAGTTATGGGTAAAGTTGCATACAC
>JANZLH020000151.1:1200858-1213958 GCA_026770325.2 Erythroxylum fimbriatum | reverse complement strand
GGTCTACGTGCCTCAAACTCCTCCTCCTCCTCAAAGTCATCCTCTGGCTCATACCGAGGTGGTGGTCTACGAGGTGGTGGTTGCTACTGGCGTACACCTGCACGTCTCCCATGAGGTTCCTCACATCTCCCTTGTCTGAGTTCATCCATCTGTCCCCTAATATCAGTTAAGGTTAGATTGAACCTCTCAAATTGTTGCTGTATGGCTCTCAAGGTGAAAGCGATATTTGCATCTCCCCCTTGGTTGTCATCATTACTGCCTCCCTGTGACATTGTAAATAAAATGATATACCTGCAAAACAAGATTAGTGATAAACAACCTCACATACTCCCTCACGTGTTTCACTCACACTCTCCTCGTGTTAAAGTCACGGCAATGACTCCCTCAAATAAGCTCACACACTCTTGCCTTTTACCACTCAATCTCCTCTGAAATTCAATTCACCACTTAGAACCAATTCTCAAATGATAAAAAGAATCAAAAGGATGCGAAAATATCGAACCAACTAGCAAGTGCGCGTATGACGAAACAAAGAAAACAAGGAAAAGAAGAAGAAAAAGAAATTTTCAAATTTTTTTAAGGATTTTTTGACTTTTTTCAGACATTTTTAGACTTTTTTTTCTGATTTTTTCAGATTTTTTGAACTTTTTTCTTTTTTTAATAAATGCCGAAAGTTTCAACCAAAATAACAAGACGAATAATTGAAAACCCTAGCCAAAATAAGAACAAGAAAAAAAGATTGAAACCCCAAGCCGAAAGTTAATTCACACCTGAATTGATGAACCGACGACAACTGGATGGTAACGGGCGGCAGTTTCTTGAATTCCAATGGAGTTGAATAAGAATTCTCCCCAATACCAGCGCTCTGATACCAGCTAATGCGCATCACGGAATTGAAAGATTGAAAAGTTCGGATTCAAGGAAAGAAGAAGATGATAGATTCGAATTAAACTAGAATTAAATATGATACGCAGGGTTTCAAATTTACCTACTAGACCTCACGAAGAACTTGTCTTGAGCAACCTAGATAACTGGTAAAGAATAAACCAACAAGTTGTTAGGATCAAAATCACGCCACAATCTGATTTAGTTGATAAGTGATATTCAATTCCTAAGTTGAAAAGAACAAGAGGGGTTTCTCCTCTCAAGATGGCTGACGACTCACAGAAAACAATATGATCAAAAGTTCCCCCAAAACCCTAAAACATAAGTATTTATACCTAGGTCAAATAGTAAAAGACGGGCTAAATAATACATAGAAGCTCAAAATAAATATAACTTAAAATAAGTCCAAAATAGAATAATAAAAAACACGCTTAGGCCTGGTCCAACGCACTCCCAAGTCTGATCATAGGCGTGTCTCTCCTCTTGGGCTTAATTGATGATACGCAGCCCAATACAATGGTCTTCAAGTCCCAAGTGAGTCCAATCCAAGGATTTGAGATAAATGAACAATTTGGGCTGTGATTCAGATAGCTCTCCTCCAATAGGCTTGGTGCACTCTATCCTCTTCACAAATTGGCCCGCATGCGCATAGAGAGCCTCCTTGAGTCTCTCGGTCCTAGCTCTGGACATAGGTCCAACTGGAATGACAAGCTCGCCTCCATCAGGCACGCCATCTCCATAATGATCCTTACTCCTGCTCACATCACATACCCTCCATGTGTGGGAGGAATGGTTTTGATTCCTACCAACACTAATATTTTTTAATTCTTTAATTAAATATAATTAAAATGTAATTAATTAAAATATATTTAATTAAAATATAAAATATAATTAATTAAATTAATTAAGATACAATCTAGTTAATTAATTAAAATAATTAATCAAGATAAAACCTAATTAATTAATTAAAATCTAATTAAATAAAATATAATTAAGATGTAATTAATTAATTAAAATACAATTAATTAATTAATTACAATATAATTAATTAAAAATATTATTCATTAATTACTTAAAATATAACTTCATTTGCATTATCAGAGGAATGTAAATTGTATTAAACTATGTTACTCGATTTTACTATAGCAATGGAATGGTGGATATTATAGTTGTATCGATGAATTGCACAATATTTTGAATGATTAAACTATATTTTGAGGATATTATATAACTAATGGTATGTTGAAGCAAGAAAATACTAGAGTATTTTTTTTCTTCAAGAGCTATTGGAAAAGAAAAACTACAATATACTTGATTATAAACATTCTGTCATTATAAATAGGGTGCATAAATTAAAAATAATCAATTAAATATATTTAAAATTTGATATAAAACAAAAATTTAACAAATTTTTATATCTCAACATTTTTAACAAATCAACCACCATCAATAGAAATGGTAATCATTTCTTTATCTTAACCAACAATCATAATTATAATGATTATATTCATTCTCATTCCTCACTATATTCATTTTCATTTTTATTCTTATTGTCCTACGTGAACCAAACGCTCCCTTATTTTAGATAATAATAATGCCAACCATACGGAGGAATAGTTTATGATTAAGGTCGGACGTCATCTTTGACTCTTTCTTTCATCCCCTAGAATGGAGGAATGTAATCAATGAATCCTATTGCTCGACGTCGTTTTTCCCTTTGATTTGAAGCTGACGTCGGAATCAAAGTAAAACGTCCCCACGCGCTTTCTGAACGAACAACGTTTTACCCAAGTTGTCGTCCATTAGAGTGGGACCCACAATGGGTTGACGCCAGCCAGATAGGGCCAAGTACAATTACTGTGTTGGGTCCCACTGGAAAGCGGGGTTGGGGTTGTGAAAAGCTTTTGCCCTCTCTCTCCCTCCCATTTTGTCTTTTTTCTATATTTATATAAAAATCCACATTTTTTAAAACATTTCTTAAAATGAACAAATGAAATGGTTTGGTTGTCAATACATTAAATACGTGCGAGAGAGGCATGAACGTAGTAAATGGCCTTTTGCCATGCAGAGCCTGAGTTGCTCAGAGACTCATTTAATGATTGTTTTGCAGAGAAAGGTGTAAGATCTTGATCTTAAAAGGTGGAATCGTCCACCCTAAATATCCTCACACTCCGACCCGATAGAATAGTGAGATGGGTAAATCACAATCTGATATCAGCCAGCTTCTCGTAAAAAAAAAGGTGTATGGTCTATTTACAGAAAAGGGCTAGTTTGGGTTCCCTGAAAAAAAAAAAAAAAGAAGAAGAAGAAGAAGAAGAAGGTGAACTATGTTTTGGTGTTGCATTTGCACCAAGTCACGGTTTCGTTGTTTGCTTGGGTCGTAATTGCCTTAACATTGGATCACTTAACGTACGCATGCTTACAGGATTGTACTTAATGTGAATAGATGGTATAAAATCCACGTACTGGCTTTTTCTTTCACAGTAGCTGTACGGAGTAAGTTATTGCAGAAATGTCAAAAGAGACAGATTTACCACAAGGCTAGGTAATACAATTCAAAAGAAGAAATGAAGTTAGCTTATTGGCTTATGAGGAATGTATATATAAGTACTTTTCTTGTAGGTAATACAATTCAAAAGAAGAAATGAAGTTAGCTCATTGGCTTATGAGGAATGTTCATTTATGTGGTATATACAGGTATATATCATCTTGATTGCTCTCAATGAGTGTGACTCGATGGTTGAGAGCGGAGCTTGACTTCGGTTAAGTCTCAGGTTCAATTCCATGCTAGTCCCTCTTGTAAGAGTTTGGGAGAGTCAAAGTTTTACTTGCAAGTGGAGAATTAGTTGGGCCCTCGATGATAAAGTGAGCCCGCTTGATCCGTCTGTGGGATGGTGTGCCAGTTAGACCCTCGGAGAGGTGCGCCCACTTGACCCGCCTACGAAATTTTCTCGAATAAAAATAAATCATCTTGATTACTTGAGGGTTGGGTATTGTGTTTGCGTGGTGGGGGGTATGAAACTAAGGAAGTGAAAATACAACTTCTGATACGTTTGATCCTTTCAACATGTGCATGCAATAAGGATACGTATAAGGTAATTAGATGCGAAAAATAGAGTATGGAAACCTGAATTCCATGACTATACATTCTTTTCCTGGATTAAGGATGGGAAATCACATCATATTTGCAGTAGTTATCGCATTTAATTTTTCCTAATGTTAGTCAATGGACCGTTGCCTCCTTTTTTTTAACCCTTTCTTTTAAATGAAAACTATAAATTAATGTGTATGAGTATTCTATATACTTATTGGGATTTGATCTTCTGATTATGGTATTTCTATCATGTTGTACTAAATCTTATTCATACATTTATATAGTCTCTACATAAATGTATAAATGAAATTTAATGAAACAGGGTTAGAACAGAGTAACTGAAACAGAGGATTTGATGTGATACTTATTAGGCTAAATGTATAGATGAAATTTAATAGAACAGGGTTGGAACAGAATAACTGGAACAGAGGATTTGATGTGGTACTTATTAGGCTTCTAATTTTACTACTTTTTAATTAATAATAAATCTATAACCAATTGAAGACGAAATTTATGTCATCTAAGAATGAAGTAAAAGCGGATCGGAGTGTTATAATTTTAACATAATCAAGCATATTAAATATGATAAATGCTTAAAAACTCTTAAGAACGAAGTGAAAGCCCCCGTAATAAGTAATTATAAAGACATTCTTTTTCCGAGGTACTAGATATGGCAATATTATATATATATAGTCAACATAAGGGCTATAAAATGTGTATGCGTATATCGTTTTCCAAGCAATTCAAAGTCATTATTATTGCTGTGATTCCATAACGTGACGCCTTAATTTTATGCTCACATGTATTGATACGTACCCTTTTGAAGCTATCTAACATCCAATAAATGCATATACAATGCAAAGAGGGTGATGATGGATTTGTATTCAAATTCGTTTCCCTTTCTGTAATTGAACTTGATATTATTTCCTCTCTCGACACACCAAATTCCGTATCAATATCAACATTAAAGACTAAAGATCAACTTTGTTGGTTTCTCCTGAAAGAAAAGATATGGAAAAAGAAGAGAGGGATGGATTTTGTTCAAGTGGGTTCATTAAATTCAGAAAAGCTAACATTTATTTGTTCACCAAATAGTTTAATACAACAATTACAATAAATTGTGTACATTACAAACTATGTAATTCATAACATATAAGGTATCTAAACTTTTCTCTATATGCCTTGTTTACTAGAAGGAAATCTCACAATAATGTCTAATTTCTCATCTATTTGCAACGAGCTTGGAAAGTGAAAAGAAAATGATGTCTTCAAAATTAAGTTACTTGACATAATTTTTAAGGGAACAAGTAATATCCAAAGCAAATAACTAGTTGAGAGATGTTTTCTAAATTAAGTTATAGGAAAACTATTTTTAAGAGAGCATTTCCTTTTTAAACAACTAAAACATTTTCATTAGTGTTTGCATTTTATCACGAAACAAAACGGGCAAAAATAATGTTTTCAAATTCTTAACGATAAAGATTACGACATTCTAAAAAAGATTACGAGATTCGCTAATTTAACATAAATATAAGTCCTAATTAAAGTTATAGTTAATTTTCTCTAATTTATATAATGTGTCATCATATTTGACATTCTCAACAACTTTGTTGTTTAATCACATTTCATTATAATATAAAACATTAATGTTGAACAATAAATGTATCTTATTAGTTATACACAATCTAAAAACTAAATGATACACCAAAAACTCTACATTAGACAAAAGGAATTCGTTGAAAACATTGCCAAAATTGGCATCATAAGGGAAAATTTTGGACCGTCAACCCTTCACATTCTCTATAAGTTACTGTGTCATGTCGATCAAACGTTTGAAAGAATTTATGGGATTCATTCAAGTGGTTGATTTAAACGCTGAGATTCTTATAGATGAAATACTTGTTTTCCTGATTAATACTTAATTGTTATAGCTTCGCGGACAGCCTCACTCGACTTGTTGGGATGGGCAACCTGGGCCTTTATATCCTACACAAGCCCCCTTTTAGAGTTCGGGAGATCCTCCATCGCGATGCGCAAGGCGCTATGTACCCCAGAGCGTTAATTTAGGGTTGTAGTTTTCCTTTTGTAAGAAAAAAAAAAGTTATAGCTTGGTTTGTGTAATAGTGAGAACTTGTATATCAGGGGAAATTTGTTAAGTCCTGCTTGAGGTTCCAAAACCCCACAAAACCCTATGGTTTTCTGTACACAAGTTAACATTATAGGTCATCAAGACATGCATTGGCTTCACCCACATATATAACAAGCAATGGTTCAAAGAATGCTAATTACGCTTGAAACCATTCATTTTCTGGGAGAAGAAGAAACATACAAGAGATGAACTGAGGAAGTTTTAACGTTACAAGTTTAAAAGAAAATGAACATGGAGGAATTAGAAAGAATTTGAAAGGTAAATTAAGAACCAAAACGTTTTCGTGGAGAGTTTGGTAGCCGTCATTCGTTGCACCATACACTCTCCTATCCTATGCAACAATTGAACACATCGCCATTACCTTCTCTCTCTTTCTCTCTCAGCAATTACACCTATCTCCGCCATTAAATGCTATTGCACCCTCTCAATGCGCTCTGCAATAACTACTAGCTGCCCACTTCATTTTTTTCTCTATCTGATCCCATTTTCTCCTCTTCTCCATTCCCTTCTTCTTCATCTTCTTCTTCCCCTTTATCTTTCGCTTCTGTTTCTGTCTTTTACTGCATGCCATATAGACCTACTTCTTACCATATAAAAACCCTCAACTAAACCGCCAAGACCCCGAAAAGTGGTATCTTTATGCAAGGTAAATACGAAAAACCAGATCCAAAGAAAACCCTTCTTTTTCCATCTTTTGAAACTGTTTCTGTAAGCTACTGGCAAGTCAAATCTTTTTTATAAGTAGGTCTTGGGAGAGCCTCACACTCTGACCTCTTTTTAGAAGTTTGAAGAATTGGAGTGGTTTTGCAAGACCACCCATTCACATATATGAAAAAGAAAGTTGCATCATTTCTCTGATCTTTCTCGCATCTCCTCCTGATCCTTGTTTACCTTGTCTTTGTTGTGTAGAGCAGATTACGCTGTAGAGAGAAAGGAGACAGCGAAGGCAAAGTTGGATTCTCCGAGATCTTAGTCGGGAGTTTTGTTGTAGTATTTACATTTTGCATTTGGGATTTTAGCCATATTATTTCCTGTCGAAGAAGGAATATATCCCAAATTGCCAACTTTATCCTTAGTATTATATAAACGCTTTTTCTTCTCTTCCATTGGTATCAGCTAGGTTTAACTCTTAAGAGATAAACTAGTAGACCCATTTCAGAGAGACAAAGAGAAGAAGCCACACTTCAATCTGCTCTGCCTCATTCCAGAACATCTCTTAAAGTGAACTTTGAAGTAGTCCTAGCTTGAAGATCACGTAAAGAGAAAAAAGTTGACTTGGTTATAAGTTCGATATATCTTTATATTCCAGTTCAAAACACAACTTAGAGCTTCTGGGTGGTGATACTATGCCGGCCGGGCTAATGATTCCGGCGAGAAACATGCCATCAATGATAGGGAGAAACGGGAGTCTTGGTGGGTTTGGATCGTCTTCAGGGCTTACTCTTTCTCAGGTCTGCTTTTGGGAATTAAATTATTTTCCATAAGTTTCCTTTAAAGAATCCTTGTTTTACCCACCTCTTAACCTTTTTCTGAAGCACCTTTTGAAGATTTTGATTTATTCCATTTCAGCAGAATTTACTCGAAAGCAAATATTTTCTTCTTCTTCCTATTTATTCCATCCTGAGGGACTTAAAATGGTATATCACGTTGACGATTAGTCTTTAGCCAGACTAATTACCTACTTTCTAGCAAAATCCTTCTCGATATCTGCAAACCGCGTAAAAGCCATTTGTTTTACAAAGACACATGCGCAGAGACAAACAGACACATATTCTCATGTTTTTGGTACATCAACACGAGCCATTTTCCCTAGAAAACCTAATATTCTTGCGCTTCAGCTTCCTACTAAGCACATACCATGAATCTACTACGTACTCATATGTTGGTAGTTATAGCTTTTCTTTTGAGTGGGAACATTTTCCATTCTGTTGTTAGATTGAAAAACCATAAGCTTCAGGAATCTTAAAGATCTGTAGATTATGTTCCAGCCAAACATGATGGAAGGTCAGTTTCACCATTTGGATATGACCCAGAACACGACTGAAAGTGACGCCGCTCGAATCAGAGAAGAAGAATTCGACAGTGCGAATACCAAATCCGGCAGTGACAACCATGAAGGTGGCTCCGGTGACGACCAAGATCCACGGCCCAAAAAGAAGCGCTATCACCGCCACACTCAACATCAGATTCAAGAAATGGAAGCGTAAGATATGCTTAACTGATGATTTGTTGTCATTTTAACTTTCAGTAGTTATGTTTTCCATAGCTAAAGCTTTCATATTTTCCTCAGTTTCTTTAAGGAGTGCCCTCATCCGGATGACAAGCAAAGGAAAGAGCTAAGCCGTGAATTAGGACTAGATCCATTGCAAGTCAAATTTTGGTTCCAAAACAAGCGCACCCAAATGAAGGTATACAACTTTTATTACTTGTACAGCACTTGATTAACCTATTTGCACCAGCATATAATGATCATATTAACCTATTTTGCATCAGCATATAATGTTCATAAAAACAAGTTTAAGGTCACTACAATTCAAGAGTTTAAGGTCACTACAATTCAAGAGTTTACTTTAGTCAAATGATCCTTAAACTTTTTTTTTTGGTTTCTTCAGCTTACTTGGACTTGATTTCATTCTTTCTCGCAGACTCAGCACGAACGAAGTGAAAACACGCAGCTCCGAACTGAGAACGAAAAACTTAGGGCTGAGAACATGAGGTACAGAGAAGCTCTTAGCAACGCCTCATGTCCTAATTGTGGGGGACCAACTGCTATTGGAGAGATGTCTTTTGATGAACATCATTTGAGGGTTGAAAATGTCAGATTGAGAGAAGAGGTTAGTATTTTTGATAGATAAATGCGAAGCTAATTAACCAGTAACATCGTAGAGGCTGAAATCTTCTAAACTGACTCCCGTCTTTTGCTTCCCCACTTCCTCGTTTTTCTTTTTTCTTTTTTTTTCTGAAGATTGATCGCATTTCGGCAATTGCTGCCAAGTACGTTGGCAAGCCTGTGGTGAACTATCCTCTAATTTCAAGTCCTATGCCTCCTCGACCACTTGAACTCGGTGTATGTAACTTTGGCCCTCAACCAGGCATTGGAGGGGAAATGTATGGAGCTGGAGACTTGCTCAGATCATTAAGTGCTCCTACTGAGGCTGACAAGCCTATGATAATTGAGCTTGCAGTCGCAGCAATGGAGGAGTTGATTAGAATGGCCCAGATTGGCGAACCGTTATGGATGAATAATGTAGATGGAAGAACCACACTGAATGAAGAGGAGTACATCAGGGCATTTCCTCGAGGAATCGGTCCAAAACCAACTGGTTATAAGTGTGAAGCTTCAAGGGAAACTGCTGTTGTTATAATGAATCACATTAACCTTGTTGAGTATCTCATGGATGCGGTAAGCCTAAGATCTTTTTCGGTATGTGAGTAGTGTGTGATACTTTACTTTTGCTCATATATATGTTTGGTTTCCAGAATCAATGGTCAACAATGTTTTCTGGCATAGTCTCAAGAGCAATGACTTTGGAGGTTCTATCAACAGGAGTGGCCGGGAATTATAACGGAGCATTTCAAGTGGTAATTCAGAATCTAATATCTTAGACCCTTCAGAAGTTGCTTACATATTATCTTAAGGATAGTTAACAACTGAATTAATCAACCGATTAGTTAGTAAAAGGGTATCGATTGGCTTTTTTCTCCAGATGACCGCTGAATTTCAACTGCCAACTCCACTTGTCCCCACTCGTGAATCCTATTTTGTAAGATATTGTAAACAACATGCCGACGGGACCTGGGCAGTTGTGGATGTTTCCTTGGACAGTTTACGGCCTAGTCCAGTGGCACGATGCCGGAGAAGGCCATCTGGATGTTTAATTCAGGAGATGCCAAATGGGTATTCAAAGGTACACAATAATTCTAATATTTATTGATATGCATTGCAAGTATTTAATGCACTTGCATATCTCAGGTGACATGGGTTGAACATGTGGAAGTGGATGATAGAGGTGTTCATAATCTATACAAGCAGCTAGTCAGTACGGGCCATGCATTCGGAGCAAAACGCTGGGTCACTACCCTTGATCGCCAATGCGAAAGGCTTGCAAGTTCCATGGCAACAAACATTCCCACTGGTGATGTTGGCGGTAATAAGCTATAGGAAAAAAATGTATTGTTACTAAAAATTTGAGGTGAAAATGGATTTTCAGCTAATTCTGTTCGATTTTCACGCAGTGATAACCACCCAAGAAGGAAGAAAAAGTATGTTGAAGCTAGCAGAGAGAATGGTGATAAGCTTCTGCGCTGGTGTTAGTGCGTCAACTGCTCATACTTGGACGACGCTTTCCGGAACTGGGGCTGATGATGTGAGGGTCATGACCCGTAAGAGTGTAGATGATCCGGGAAGGCCACCCGGTATTGTGCTCAGTGCAGCAACTTCTTTCTGGCTTCCTGTACCCCCCAAAAGGGTTTTCGACTTTCTTCGTGATGAGAACTCTCGAAGTGAGGTAGTTGATTTCTTTTAATTTATGTTACCAAAAAGACGAGATCACTATTGGCTGGTATGGTTAAATCAGTACTTGTGTATACACAGTGGGATAT
Organism: Erythroxylum fimbriatum; assembly: GCA_026770325.2. Taxonomy (NCBI): domain Eukaryota; kingdom Viridiplantae; phylum Streptophyta; class Magnoliopsida; order Malpighiales; family Erythroxylaceae; genus Erythroxylum; species Erythroxylum fimbriatum. Next base: position 1,203,228 of record JANZLH020000151.1, on the reverse strand, counting down.
CCTATCTAACGGTGGAGTTGTTCAAGAAATGGCTCATATTGCCAATGGCAGGGATACAGGCAACTGTGTCTCTCTACTTCGCGTAAATGTAAGCTTCTTAGCACTTAATCACTGCCATTCTATCCTGTTTCATCTCCTTAGTCTTGCTTAGACAGTTATTTTTTTTTTTAAAATTTCAGAGTGCAAATTCCAGCCAGAGCAACATGCTGATATTGCAAGAGAGTTGCACTGATCAAACAGCTTCTTTCGTAATCTATGCACCGGTAGACATTGTGGCGATGAATGTAGTACTTAACGGTGGCGACCCAGATTACGTTGCCCTTCTTCCTTCAGGATTTGCTATTTTTCCTGATGGGACTGGATCAGGAGGTATTGGCGAATCAGGGTCTGCAGGCGGGTCGCTTCTCACAGTTGCTTTTCAGATTCTAGTTGATTCAGTTCCTACAGCGAAGCTCTCTCTTGGATCGGTAGCAACTGTTAACAATCTTATTGCCTGCACTGTCGAGAGGATTAAAGCTGCCTTATCATGCGAGAATGCATGACCGATATATAAATATTTGATTCCAAGGTGATTAATTCTTCTTCAAACACCTAATAGTTTTATGACTGAATCTGATCTTGGTGACATTCTTTTTGCAGCTGTTTTTCTGTTAATGAGCTGAAGAGGAAGGTGATGATGATTATGGGGCAATGGGCGAAGTCAAGAGCGCACCTTGCTTGATCTTTTGTTCCCTCGTAGATTTCGTTTAGGGTGGTGGAGATGGTGAACTTGGAAAGCCACCCTAATCGTTAATTTGTTGGATGAGCAAGGATTAGAGGTTCGGGAATTGACTTCCTCAAAAACTAATTAAGTAAAAGCGATCAAATGCACCTGTAAGACATATAACCACAAACTGTGGAACCTTCTTCACTGCTTTATTAACTTGGTAGTCGATTAGGGTTTCGTGTTGTTCGCTTCACTTGTTTGTATTGTTCCACCATGGAGAAAGCAGGCAATGTCTTGTCTGTTTCTCATGTTTTAGAGGTCTTTTTCTTCCACGTTAACACTCCTCAGTATGTGTTGGTGCTCTTTTACAAACAATGTTGCGCAACCTCTTCAAAATTAGCCAGTAATTACCAAAAAAGCTAATTAATTGATGGAATAGCACGGCTTTAATATTGAAAATGTGTGCTTTTGGTCTTTATGAAGCATTGCTATTGGTTGTTCCATATTAATTGCTTGATCTAAGTTCTTCGATTATTTCGTCCAAAAAAAAAAAGTTCTTCGATTAAGAACACATTCTTGACGTGCATATGATTAAATCAAGATCCATTATATGACGTCGTTTAGTATTAAACTAAAAGACATCATTTTTTTTGAAGTTAATAATGTTTAACCGCAAGTAGACGACGATGTATAGGTTGGAAATTTACCGACGGATTTTTCCATTGCTAATATTCCGTCAAAAAAGTTAAAACTTCTTTATTCTGTTATCAATTCTGACCTTAATTGTCGACGGTATTGTTCCATCGCTAAATTATATTTTCCCGTCAAAATTTTTGACAGACAAAAATAAAAATTGTCGGTAATTTGCAACGGTTTATTTTTTGTCATTATTTTTTCGTCGCCAATTTCTTATTTTTTTTGTAGTGACGTAACTTGTAATATAAATAGTACAAAGAAAGCCCGACATGCTGTCCAGTTTTCTAAATGGTCGTCTTCAGCCAAGGATGTGTTTTTTAAAAGTCTAGTCAATAGTTTTGGCCCTGATAATTGTTCGGCGGAGGTTGGGACAGCCCAACCTTGCCACTCACAATAAAACTCATATCGATGAGATTGTGGACAAGCATCAAAGACCAAAACTAAGGAGCCAGGATCCTTTGTCTATTTTATCATGTTCGTACCTTGTCTCATGAATCTTAGCCATCTATTTGTGGGCTCCATATAAATAGATAGCTGAGATTCATAAGATAGGATAAAGACAGGATAAAATAAACAGAGAATTTCGTCCCAAGACTAAGACCCTTCTGCCTTTGCAATTTTGTTTGATGCAATTGCACACCCATGAAATCATGTACTTTCTTTCTCTCTCGCCATATAAAAAGTTGATATGGGGAAAAATAATAAGTTTGGATTCTCTCAAAACCTCTAACACGCTCTTCTGATTAATTTTCATTTTTATTTTTGAAAACCATTCTTTATTTTTTTTTGATGAGCAAAATACTCAAATTCTCATTCATGATGATAAAACTCACTCAAAAACTGAGGAGTAGAAACCCAAATCCGTAGATGCGCAAAGCGAATAGATGCTCGAGCTAAAGAATGAGCACGTCTATTGGCTTGCCTACGAATCCACCTATAAGAAATATTTGGTAGCGATAATAACAAAG
>JANZLH020000151.1:1180512-1191747 GCA_026770325.2 Erythroxylum fimbriatum | reverse complement strand
TCAACACCATGCACGGCTATCATCATGGTAAGAAGGTAGGAGGCTTAAACTTGTATGCATGTAAGGAAGGCTCTTAAGGTAGAAGGAGAGCAACAATTAAGCCAAAATCAAAGGAGAAACCAAGGAAGAAGAAGAAGAGGTAGGTCTCGGATGAAGAAGGAAGAAAGCAATAAAGTTCATTTTTTTCATTCATTTATTTAGGAACAACCGAGAATGAAGCAAGCAAACATTAAATGAAGTTGAGATGTGTCACTATGACACTTGTCCACTTTAAAGAGATAAAAGACAAAACCAATTAATAATCTTTGATAAATAATCCTAATAAAAATTAAATCTTCAATCCATTTTCAAGGGTCCCAATTACAATTCCAAAATAATGTACCCTATATTTCAGAACCAGTTGACAGAAATTTTTTGTACCGAAAACTAGTCAGTTTTCCACTTGGCAAGTTTTTCGGTCCGGAAATTTTTCCCGAAAAATTCCAGAAAAATTTCTAAAATTTCCTTAAAATGTACAACACACAAGGAAACACTCCAAATAATTTTTCAAACACAAATACCACATTATCCACAACAAAATTTTATTTAGGCACAAATACCGAAAAATGTCATGAATGCATGTACAATTATTTTTCATATGCAAAATTTAACTATTCACAAATACCAGTATGCATGGAAATGTCAAATCAGTCCTAATCACTCTCACCCCTTCCAAATTACTATTCTACCCTTCCCGTCGGGGGTGGGATGTTACATAAACTCCTCCTCCTCACACAATGCTGGTTTTGTTCTCCTTGTTCAGTATTTTTCCAGCTGTCGCGTTTCTTGGTTGTGCGCCAGTTCCTTTAACTCTCTAGCCACCAGCTGCTTCTTTTCCTTCAACGTGTGTTCTTCTTCAACGTGGCTGCTCCATGTGTCTCAACCAACCAACTGTCAACGTGAGGATAAGAGTGTATGAGAGTGGTGTTTTTTTTCTGTGGAGATTGCCAACGTCCCTCTTGTTTTTTTAGCTAATGTATTAATCTATTTCACCAGCTTGCTTCAACGTAGAAGTCTCCACCACTAGCTAAACTTTTTCCTTTCATGCTTCAGCTGTTTCAAATTGGTAACACCACCAGCTGCCTCCTTCTCTTGCTTCCACCTCATGCTTTCTTCTTTATCGTGTCAGCTCTAACATGTGTCTCTCCATCAGCTGCCCTCCGTCCACCACTTCTTCGTTTTTTTAATTATATACCACCAACTACAACGTCCTTCAATGTCTCATCTCCTCAAGCCACCTTGCGTCCACCAGTTGCTTCATCAACGTGAGTGGAGAGTCTCCTTTATGATCATCTAACGTTGCACCCTTTCAACTCACCAGCTCAACGTTTTATCTCCTAGCCAAAACGTTCACGTCCTCCTCTTTCAACAACTGTTTGCTTCTTTTATATCAATTAGTGAAGGTTCCTACTGTTTTCGGTGGAGGGCTGTGTTATTTCCTTTTGTTCCATGCTCCAAAGTCTCCAACCATCCTCCATTCACGCCACATCTGCTCCTTTACTAACGCCACACACATTCTTTGTTTTTTTTCCTCTTCTTTCCACACAGCCCACAACTTTACGCATGCCCCAACCGCCACTTGCTTTCCTTTTCTCTTATATATTTCTTGTTTTTCAAAGATTTTTGGTCCCGCTCAATTTCATGCTCTTTGTCCCTCTCTTGCGCATGCCTCCAACATATTTTTACTCTACCAGCTGCTGCATCTTCTCTCTTATGTCTTGCTATGACAATTATTTGGTCCACCTTTGCCAGCTTATTCACCACCAACGCAGCCCATACCTTGTTGTTTTTCTTTTTTTTTCTCCATGCCTCACACACAGCACACAATCCTTTTATAGTCTCTAAATTTGTTGTCTTCATCTGCTTTCTTCCTTCATTGTCTGCGCCACCACAAATATTCTCTATATTCAAAAATCTTCTAAAATCTTCTCTCCTCCACCGCCTACTAACTTCATGCCTTTTAACAATCTTTTATGCCAAGCCAAACTTAATTTGGTAGGTGTAAAGAGCTCCCAATTTGTGACTTTTTGCCCTCATTGTCCAAATCCAATATGTGCCTAAAATTAAGACAAATAACTTTTAATTAGTGCAATTTAAACATTAAATGGACAAGAGTTTAGAAAATAATGTACCAAAAATTAGTATAAAAATGACCATTAACATTTATAAAGAGGAAATAAACATGTTCCACTATAGTATGATTTTGAGGAAGTAATTTGAGTTTGGAAAGAAGGTTTTATTATATAATTCTCAATTAAATCTCTTATTAGATAAGTTACATTATTATTGAATTCATCTTTTTGTTATAACTAATGTGTTTCCTTATGATGCAAGGGAAATAAAGTGTTTAGATACCATAAGATCTTCATGACAAATGGAAAAAGATTAAATCCATTTCATGAGGATATGTTAGTCTCAAGTTTAATGGATATTGATTTGACACTTTCTTAATACTTAAAAAGATTGAGAAGAAAATGCTCTATCAAGCATAATAATGTTAAATAATTGCACTCCCAAAGATGAAAATTTTTAATAGTTTTGTTTTAGTTATTTATTAGTTTCATTTGCTTGTATTTATATAGATGTTTTGTTAGTTTAAGTGAAAAATTTGTTCTTTCTGCAGATTGCTAAAATTCATAAGGTGAAACCATGCCTTATTCAACTTAAGTTTAGAATGAAAGATTGTAAGTTTCAAACAACTAAATTTCATATAGCAAGATCACGCCTTATGCATAATCCCTTACTTTTTGATCATTCTTTCTTTGGGACATCTTCTTTAATTGAACATTTATAATCATTCACACATATAATCAATAGTTAACCTAAAATTTATCATGCTAATTCCTATACTCAAGATTATATGCCAAATATCTTAGTGTTAGAATAAAACTAATTTCCTATTTAATTGTCATATCCTCAACACTCCTTTTATTTCCTACAAAACTCTTTTAATCAAATTATTCTCGCTCATCTTGTAAGGTCAACCAAGACACTTTAGAGGCATTATACAGACACATCATTCTAATAAGCTTTGATACAAACTTGTCATACCCTCACCTTAATAAGGCCTAAGGTGGACCATGTAGTGTTAATCAAAAATGGGGTGCTAAGCTAACCTTACGAGTACACCTAAGTTAGCCCGTTCTTACATTATATCTATCTAATCACCATTAAATTAACAAGATATTTCAAGTATAAATAGGTATGGTTCATTCATTCATCATAATAGTCTAAGTGTAATCCTATCATTATTCACTATGTAAGTTCAAATCCTATTTAGTAACAACATAACAGTAGTAGTAGTGATAATAATAATAATAATAATAATAATAATAATAATAATAATAATAATAATAGTTTTAGTTTATAAGCTCACAACTATAATAATGCCTTACTAATGCCCTTAATGTCTATAATGATGTCTAAAGACATAATATTTCAAATACAGGAGAAAAATGAAAACAATAGGATAACTTTGGTCAACCTTGTCTAGATCTTATTCTTATTGCTGCTATTGCTGGTTAGTCAACTCAATAACTTATTTTCTTTCTTTTTCTTGAAGGAAGGGAAAAATAGAAAATGTGAGTATTATACTCGGCGAGGAATTTTTTTTTACTCGTGAGTGGTCACACATTAAATTAATTTTTTTTCATTTCAAAATCCATTTGTGGTTTATAAAAATAAGTAGTAAGTTCACTAGGTATATTTACACACAATCTTGCTTAACAAAGTATCAACAATACTCTAAAACAAGTATTGCCACTTCAAGGCGTAATATCAATTGTCACATTTCATATCAAGGTTTAAGTAAGATATTTATTCTTGAATCAAACATCTCCACAGTCATTAGGGCATAAGTTTATCAATCACCAACATCATCAACTACTTAACAAGATATCATTTCTTTGAGCAAGCAACACCATATCAAGCATGAAGCACACATGTAACTAAATTTCATTACACGTGCTCTTTATTAAATTTTTATTCATTTCCATTAACTCTTTAACATAGGTATCCTTATTTTGTTACCTAAGACACCTCGCTTGGGATTTTTGCCTAAATCACCTCACTTAGGTCTTTATTTAAGGAAATTTTCCTAAGTCACTTCACTTAGGACTTTCTTCCATTTTTGTTTAATTAATAAATTTATTTGCTTATTTTCATGGAGGAAACTCATTTTTTGCACTTTTCTATACATTTTCGAACAAACAAACAAAATTTTAATCTAGTAATAAGTTCAAGGTACATGTCATAAAATTTCAACGCAACCTTTTTATCGGACATTCATAATGATTCACCAAAATCGTAAATTTTACTCATAGAGCAACAAATTTTAGACAAGCATAACTTGAAAACTATTTAGATCTAAACCATAAAATTTTACACACTTATTATTCAATATATATATATATGTATGTATGTATATAATTTTCATGTTAAACACTTTCCCAAATTCAATTCCTATAATCTTAAATTAGCTCCCAATAATAAAATACGTATGATGCCATAACATCCTGAACAACCTAAGACAAATCAGCTATATCTCCTAATCCATTACAAATTTAACCAAACGATTTTACAAAAAAAAATTATACAACATCTGAACCTAAAACTTTCATGTTTAATCAACTCTAAATCAGTTCTCTAGGCCCTCAAATCATAAGTATAGTCCTATACTCAACTTCAGTCTTACTAGATATACCAGTTTTGGAAAATTGACCATAACTCCTAATCAATAATGTTTGGGGCACTTTCCCTTTTATACGAATAAGCTAGAAATTTAAATCTTCAAATTTTATGTTTACACTTTTCAAATTCTCAACTCTTGATCCTAAAGTAATTAGAGAAAGAAACTCAATCATTCACGTCCAATACAAAATAACTACACCTATTAACCTATATTTCACAAAGTACATTATATTTCCTCAAACCATTTTACATACATTTGGAACAAGTATAAACAGTAATGAAAGATTAGTATTCCAGTAAATTTTACTCAAGATCATTGCACAAAAGTTTGTTTCAAGAGGAGTTTAAAAAGGGATGTAATGTTACTCACGTATTGTAGAAATCAAATCTTTTTCTTCCTCTAAACTTCTTCCTTTTTTTCTTCCTTCACTCTCTCTTCCTCTTTTCCTCTAGGATTGCCATCTCCTTCTATACCCAATCCCCCTCTTTTGGTGCTCTTAAACCCTAAATGATATATTTTAAAAAAATTTCATTTATGCCCCATTGTGTGAAATTTTGACTATGCCCTTAATGAGCATCTCTCCACTTATTTTTTCCTTTTGTCCTCAATTGTCCATCCAATATTTTTATTTTCTAATATATTTTAACATATTTTTATCACTTATAGACACACTAATTACCTTCAAATAATTTTCCTATATTAAATACAATTTATTCCTATATTAAATACAATTTATTTGACCTCCAACACATTTTTTTCCAATTTATTCACCAATATCAATCATTCTTAATATTTTCTCCAAAAATTTTAAATCATCAAATTTATCCTCAAATTTATACCAATTATTCACAAAATATCTTCTCATTAAGTTAAACATAAAAATTAAAAATTAAAATTCAAGAATAAAAATAATAGAAAAAAGCACACTATATGAGAAAATACAAATCAATAAGACTAAATATTAATTAAGAAAAGTAAAAAATCAGGGTGTGACTCATAAGAAACTCGACGCTTTTTTTAGGCCTAAAACAATAACCTATTAGAGGATAAAAAGATTTAGCTTAAAGATCTATTGTAAACCCTAAATTGTAAAGCTTTGAATGAAGAGAAGGAGAGCATCATTTAGCACTCCCATAAATTTAATTTAATTTTAATTTTATCAAGGGGAAATTTCATGCAGAAGATGAAGTTACTTTTATAAGTTTATTAAGTTAAATTTAATTTGTTAAAAAATAATAAATCTATTTTGGTTCATTGAAGAGCATAAAAGGCCCCCTAGGGGGTGGTCGAGTTGGTGGAGTGAAGACGCATGAGGTCAAAAGGTCTTGTGTTCGATTCGCCCTACCTATGTTCTCTCGATCGAGCTTGTCGTATAGAACTTGTCAAGTGTGGAGTATCTGGTTGGCGTGATTTGCGAGCTATTGCGTCAATCCAAAGGTTTACTTAATGCGCAACTAAAAGGTAGCAACTGCGAATTCCTCTGTAAAAAAAAAAGTGAGCATAAAAGCAAATTTTTTTAGTGCCGGAAGTCTTACTTACATTGAAGATTTGTATGCAAATTAAGGTATTCAGAACTTATCAAGTGTGAGGTAAGTAATCTATGAATTTATTAAGTTTGATACAACAAGGATTAGAAGACTAATGGAAGGCTATTAAAAGTTGAAAGCAATGCAACAATAGATAAACTTTTGCTTGGCCCGTGCAATATCCCATCTCTTATATTTAGCATTGCAAAGTTTAACAGTGTAATATATGGTCCAGAACGTCTAAGAACCTGAATCGCATTGTGTTTTCTTGGCCAACATTCGTTCACGAGTTAACTCTTTGAAAGGAAATAGAAGGGCACGCTTGTAATGATCCTTTCCTCTTTCGATTTAGGTGGTTATTTTGGAGTTCAGATCCTCTGTCTAATATTATGGTGTCTTATTGTGTCCAATAAATCTCAGTCATTTATTTATGTGGGGCCCGTATGAGACCCACGTAGATCCTACAAAATAAGTGATTGAGATTCCATGAGACAAACAGAGTAATATTGGACAGAAGATCTGAACTCGTTATTTTAGCTACATTTGAAAACCGTCTCTCCATAGTATATGTTATCAACACATAAGATGTGTATTTTTGACCAATTTAGGTGGCCTCCATTGAAATCCAAAGCAAACAACTCGGGTAATATCTGGATTGGCTTACATTTCCAGCAACCGGTTGACTTTGATATTGGTTTCTTACGATGCAACGGTGAACTATCTAACGGTACTAAGTATCTTTCTAACCAGAAGTCTCAGAAATCAATAATAGGTTCTCCAACTCTGAGATTACGCTCGATTTTCCATGGCAGATCAAAGAGCTTTGCGGTAACGAATTTGAAGACCTTATTTACATTGATGTTGTAGCTTGCGCTTGAGAAAAAGAGAGTCGCGTTCAAAGCTTTTGCATATGATCTTGCCTGTCACGAAGTAGAATTCAAGTTTTAATCCGTCCTCTAAGGTTGAAAACACATACTTTTGCTTGGTTTTCCATGCAAAAAATCATGGGAAAATCATACCTGGCTTGCAATTTCCCACTGCAGATCTATAGGAAGTTGAATGAATTCATCAAACTTGGTTCCAACTATAACTGGAATTGCATTCTAAAGAAAGACATACGTAGCATCAGCAATCATTTAATAACACAGACACAATCATACATGTAAGGTACTTAAAAAGCATGATATGATAGGGCCACTCTTTATCTGCTCAAAGTGATGGAATAGAAAAGAGATGCTACAAGAATATCTTCACTTGGAATATGCTACATGCAGAAAGAATAAACCCGAAAAAGCAAGTCTTAAGAGGGATACCGGATTCCATTTTCTTGATTCATGAAACCAACCTATGACACTGCAAAATCAACACATACGAAACAAACGATGTAAATATACAGCGTCGAGAAAATAAGAAGAAAACAACATTACAAATTGGAGAAACACTAACCTGTTTAAGGTGACTCGACTTGTTAGATCAAACATGATGAAAATTGCTACAGAGTCTATACAAGCCATAGGAAGCTGCTGCCTTGATCTTTCTCTGCCTGCATCATCGTGGTTCCAATCATACTAACAAGATATATTCACGTAACAGATGATATGAATACCTCTAAAAGACGAAAACTTACCACCATCTATCTCCCAGAGGCTATAAGTAATACGAGCTCCTTCTACCATGAGCGTTTTGTCCATCAAATTGGGTCCATTCTTCTCGATGCCTCCTTGTTCGATCTCGTTTCCTACGTATTTTGCCTTCAAGACAAACACTACTGTTGCATTGAGAAAAGTTGACAAAAAAAAAAAGAATTTTTATAAATTAGTACTAGTAATGTATACTAACCAGGAAGCTTGTTTTCCCAGTTCTGCAATCACCCAAGAGACTAATCTTCAAAGGGACGAGATCAGACTCCATGTCATGCATGCAGCTCTGGTGCACAACGTTCCCTGACGACCTGAAGGAGGACCTGGTAGCAGGCGGAGGATGTGAGGACGATGGTAACGGAGAAGTCAACATGGGGTGTTCTAACACACGATAACGAGCAGGCTTCCCAAGCGAACATACCAGGATTCTATTCCAGAAACGGAGAATGCAGCGTCTAAGTATCAACAATCGACGATTAACCTTACGTCTTAGATCGCGACGAACCATTTTTCTACAAACTTTATTCATATTTTGTATTTGTTTTTATGTTTATGAAATATTCAAACAATTGGGATGGCCTCAAAGGAACAAAAGGAAGCGAGACAGTATCGTGTTCCTTTTTAGTTTCTATGTGGCCATGAAAAAGAAAACTTGAAGCTAACTGGTAAGGCTTCTCATAACACGAGGAGAGTGAGGGTATTTTGGGAAAGAAAAATGTGTGTGTTTGTTTCCATTTCTGTTGCAAAGAAAACCACCCTAAGCTATGAATGTGACTAGATTAACGGGAAAGCTTTTGACTTTGCCTAGTTTTAAGGGTGTTTGGTCTTCCGCTTTTAATTAGTTTGTTACCTAATTCATCATCACTAACTCAGTTATCTCCTACATCTTCTACTGACCACAATCCTTTGCCCGTTGTAAACGGTGGTGGGGTGAATTTGTACAATAATGTTAAGTGTCAGGTACGTACAACAGATTTTTCTAAAGAACAAAAATATCATCACAAATTACACGGCCAAAAGGGTAAAATGAACCTTAATGTTAACTCTGACATATAAAATGAGACAAGATTCTCTGTCCAGTTTTATAGTGTCTTATTCTGTTTCATAAATTTCAACCATTTATTTATGCGGGCTCCGTGTTTATTTATGCAGGACCCACGTAGAGCCCACATAAATGAATGGCTAAGATTCATGGGACAGAATAAGACACCATAAAACTGGACAGAAGATCTGGACTCGTATAAAATGAACCCTAACATTTTCCCGTGTTCAAATTGAACCTAACATTTATAAAACTTTTAAAATGAACTCTAATATTTAGAAAATATTCAGATTGAACCTTGACCACTAACGATATTAGGGTACCATCAGTTATTTGCTGACATGGCCAAAAAAATTATTGACATGTTTTTTTTTAATTTTTGGCTGTGGGACTCACCAGAAGTTGATGTGGATTTTGAAATGGAAGTGGGTCCCATCTCCAACTTTAACGCTATATTTTGGGAGAAAGAATTGTTGTGCACAATGTTGGCTGTGAAGAGGAGGAAACGACGCTGTGTTTTGTTGTTTGGGAAGTGATTACTGGTTACGTGTAAATTAGTAGTGTAATATTTTTGCATACATGCCATTTAGAAGGGAGAGAAGAACCAAATTTGATGAAGTGAACGACAGAAAATAGGAAGCATCTTGAAGCCATGGCAGGTGGAGCTTTTGTAGAAAGAGGAGACCTCCAAAGGATTGTCTTTATAAGAATAAGATTACGGGCTACTTCATCTTCACTTGTGTTCTTGGTGTAGAAAAGAGAGTTTGAGAGGCAAAAGAATTGTATATTTCATTAAGAAGTAAACACTATATATACAGAGAGTACAAGTGACTTTAGAGATAAGATTTACAAAGATTTGAATTTAAAAATCAAAACTAAATCCTAACAGATAACTACAGATTGATTTGAAAAGGCTAGGCGCAAACGGATGGAGGGGAGCACCATCAGTTTGGCCTTCAAGTCTAGGAATCGATTCTTGGACAGTGGTTTGGTTAACACATCAGCCAATTGGTCGGTAGTCGGAATGTACGAGACAATAAGATGTTTCTTTCGAACTTGATCTCGTACAAAGTGGAAATCGAGTTCAAGGTGCTTCGATTTAGAATGAAAAACTGGATTAGCAGCTAAGTAAGTGGCCGAGATGTTATCGCACCAGATTTTCGGTGTGGTGGGAAGAGAATGATGAAGTTCGCAAAGGAGACACTGAAGCCAATACACCTCAGAAGTTGCCGAAGCTAGTGCACGATATTCAGAATTAGTGCTAGATCGAGCTACGGTTTTCTGCTTCTTCGAACACCACGAGATAAGATTAGCCCCATGAAAAACAACATAAGCTGAGGTACTTTTCTGATCAATTTTATCGCCACCCCAATCCGCATCAGAGAAAGCAACAAGCGAGGACGAATGGGACGACTTTAGTACAATGCCATGATCTATTGTACCTCTCAAGTATCGGAGTATGCGCTTAACGGCTTGCCAATGATGTACCAAGGGTGAATGCATGAACTGAGCAGTCTTGTTAACAGCAATGGTTATATCGGGTCTAGTGAGAGCTAAGTATTGAAGAGTGCCAACCATTCATCGGTACAACGTCGGATCTTCAAAGGTAGAGGACGACAAGGCTGTCAAATTGGTTTGAGGAGTAGAAGAAGTGGAAACCGGTGACGCTTCATGCATATTTACCCGCTTCAAGAGATCCAAAATATATTTGGATTGTGAAAGATGCAGTCCATCAGAGAGCCACGTAACCTCAACTCCAAGGAAATATGAAAGGGAACCCAAATCTTTAATGGCAACAAATTTGCCAAGTTGACTAGTGATATGCTGAAGGAGACGAGATGATGAGCCTGTCAAAATTAAGTCATCAACATATACTAAGCAATAGGCAATGTCATTACCGGCCGAATAGATGAACAACGAACTATCAGCTTTGGAGCCTCGAAAACCAATCTTTTGTAGGGAATGGGTAAGACAGAAATACCAAGCACGAGGTGCTTGTTTCAAGCCATAGAGAGACTTCTTGAGAGAACACACATGTTGAGGTTTGGTAGAGTCAATAAAGCCTTAAGGTTGCTCCATAAAAACTGGTTCATCAAGCGACCCATGTAAGAAAGCATTGGAGACATCGAGTTGCCGAATAGACCAGTGATGATTGATTGCAATCGACAAAATAAGCCGAACCGTGGCTGGTTTGATGACAGGGCTAAACGTTTCAACATAATCTGTAGCGACCCGAACTTTGCGTACCGGGTGGGTTTCCCGCGCACCTCAAGAGGCCCGCGACCGCTACCGGGGTGG
>JANZLH020000151.1:1156776-1176286 GCA_026770325.2 Erythroxylum fimbriatum | reverse complement strand
ATGCGGAGTTGGTAATCGGTTTACAGTGTACACGGCAGTAGCAAAGGCATGATCCCAATATTTTGGTGGAACAGAGGAGTGGTGTAAAAGGGCTCGGCTAGTTTCAGTAATGTGACGATGTTTGCGTTCGGCATAACCATTTTGTTCAGGGGTATGAGGACATGAACTACGTTGGATAATGGCATTATTGGCTAAGTATCTTTCGAGGGCTTGAAATTTCCCACCCCAATCGGATTGAAACTGTTTGATAGGTTTGCCAAAGAATTTTTCAACAATAGCTCGAAATTGGACGAAACAATCAAAAACATCAGACTTACGACGAAGAAAATAAATCCACGTGTACTTGGTATAATGATAAAAAAGATAACATAATAAAAATATCCATCAACAGAGGCAATAGGCGAAGGTCCCCATAAATCAGAACAAATTAATTCCAAAGGTTCTTTTGCTTCATAGCTAGAATCAGAAAAGGACAATTTGTGAGATTTGCTAACACAACAGGTCTCACATAAAGAGGAATCACGCTTAGGAGAGGCGGATAGTTTATTCAAACTTAAAACTTTATTGACTGTCTTGGAACAAGCATGGCCTAATCTAGCATGCCATGTAGACAAAGAAACGGAATTGCAAGCCAGAGACACACGATCGGTGGCTAAGTGATAGAGTCCATCTCTAATGTACCCCTGATGAAGTGGCTTCTTTTTGCGGTCCTTAATCACAAAATAATCATAAAAGAATTCAATGGAAACATCATTAGAGCAAGTAAACTGATGAACAGACAGCAAATTGAGGTTAAACTTCGGAACATGAAGAATATTATGTAACGAAAAAGGACAAGAATTAAGAGATAGAGTATTCGAGCCAATACGAGAGATAGATAAGGTTTTACCATTGGTGAGAGTCACTTCATCAGGACCAGTATATTCAGAGTGAATGCCCAGAGTTTCCAGTTCTGAAGTTAAGTGATGGGTAGCTCCAGTATCAACGATCCACTGTGTCTGGGGCATGAGGAGAGGAGCCATAGTTGGCAGCCGGTTTAGGGGTATAATCAGTGTATTTGGGGCTGGGGCATTGTTTGTTGGTGTGTCCTCGGCCTCGGCAATTATAGCAAGTCGGAGTGAAAGGCTCGGTAGTGGAGGAAACAGTACGTCCACGGCCTGATTGGAATTGATAGCCAGCACACCGATGCCCACGACCTCATCCTCGTGAGCCGCTGGTATTGGCTTGTCGACCAGCATAGTGGGCAACAGCAGGGGGATTGAGAGACTCATTGGCATTTTTTAACTGCATTTCTTCAGAGAGAAGTAAGCCAAATAAATCATCAAATGAAATAGAAGTTAATCTTGCCTCTATATTTCGCGCAAAGGGGCGATAATCAGGGCTAAGACCACGCAAAATATGATCAACAAGATCATCTTCAGAGATGCCAGCATCGAGTGCAGCAAGCTGATCAAACAAGCGCTTGGCACGATCCATATAAGTGACAATAGAATCATTATCACGAGACAGGGCATGTAGAGCATTTTTTAGAGTGCGAACTTGGGCTCTAGAGCCTGAGGCATAAGTAGTCTGCAACCGAGACCAAGCGGCATGAGCAGTGGTGGCACCAACAACCTGCGATAAAACAGATTCTGACAGAGAACTAAGGATCCAGCTCAACACCATCTGATCCTTCATGTACCAGGTTTGATATTCCGGATTCGGGGCGTTTTCAACGTCTTTGGGGGGAAATTTGGTGCCATCAACATGATGAAATAGTTGATGACCATGAAGGATAGGGAGAAGCTGCGTTTTCCATAGCAGGTAATTGGAAGAAGTGAGTTTGATGGTGAGTTGGTTGGGAACAGATGGAAATGATAGGAGGGAGGGCGCAGAGGAGGAAGATGAAGCTGGTGTGATGGCCATGGAGAAAAAAAAATACGAGAAACTAGAGAGAAAAGGAAAAAGAGAAAAAAAAAAGATAGTGGTGTTTAAACCAATCACGGCTGCTTTGATACCATGTAGAAAAGAGAGTTTGAGAGGCAAAAGAATTGTATATTTCATTAAGAAGTAAACACTATATATACAGAGAGTACAAGTGACGTTAGAGATAAGATTTACAAAGATTTGAATTTAAAAATCAAAACTAAATCCTAACAGATAACAACATATTGATTTGAAAAGGATAGGATTGAGTTGACCAAGTCTTATCTTCAACACTTGGATCTATGAGAGGTTCACTTTTCGGATATGACCTTGGAGTTTCAAGTCAGGTCTCGCTTCCAAAATGTTATGGTTATTGTCCATGTAGGAAACAATGCAACTTGCTAGGCTTCTATTGATTGGAACTCCATTGTTGTTATTGATAAGACTTTTAATTGGTTTCAGGTGGAGTGATCTCTATGGACGATTTCTTAAAGGAAATTTTCCTGCATGTTTATTGAAGGAAGCATGCACATCTGAAGGAGATAGATTACTATAAATATGATGATCAGATGCTCACGCTGTTCACATTCTCCTTGTACTTTACGGCTCTTGTTTCTACATTTGGAGCCTCCTATGTAACCAGAGCTGGATGGAGGAGAGCTAGCATCATGGTTGGTGCAGCCAGTTTCTTTCCTGGAGCTATTGTTAATGCCTTTGCACTACATATTCCTATGCCTTTGCACTAAACTCCATCGATCCTGTTTTGAATTCGACAGTGAATCTAACAATACTTACATATATCTTCTTCAATTTTACAGTTACTCGTGGCAGTGATATTGGCTTTAAATTTTGGAAAATGTGTGATATTATCAAAAGGAATCGGGATCTTCCTCGTGATCCTCGTTTGTATTTTTGTCTTAGCTTATGGAAGACCTTAGGGACCATTAGGATGGCTGGTTTCAAGGGAGATCTTCCCCCTGGAGATGAGGTCAGCTAGGTAGATTTTGGTGGTTTGTGTGAACAAGATCTTCACAACATTAATAACGTAGTGTTTCTTTGGTGCTCTGTTTCACCTAAAATGGGGAATATTTTTACTATTTGCAGGTTTGATTCTTATCATGAGTGCATTCGTCTTCTTTTAAGTTCACAGGCAGCCGAACTATGACAGGAATGGGGAATAGCATCATTGAGAGCCGAACTATGACAGAAGGTGTCACCACTAGATCAAAGGCTGTTGTAGATGAACAGTTGACCAAAATCAAAGACCATCCAACCCATCACGATTCTTTGCTTTCTAAGTTCGAGTTGCTGAGCACTACTATGCAACAACACTCTAGTGCCTTCGAGCCGGTACATGATTCTTTTGCAACCCAACAAGCAATCATGACAGAAGTACTGGCCAACCTAACTAAAATGGAGAAAGCTTTGCCCTAGCCTCCCCTGCTTCCCTTCCCAATTACCCCACACCAACTCCTTTAGGTTCATCTTCCTCAACCCAAACCTCATCTCAAATTACCCTACGTTGACCCTTGCTACAACAAACAGAACCCACCTGCCTACCCAAGCTCGAAATACCACTCCTTATAGGAGAAAATGTCCTTGGTGGTATTTTCCAGATAGAGCATTTCTTCACCTACCTTGATACACCTAACGACCACAAATTGACCACAGCTGCCTTTTATATGACCGGGCCAGAACTTCAATGGTACCAATGGATGTATTCCACATGACAACTTTCTACTTGGGATGTGTTCACTCGACAACTCGAATTAAGGTTTCGGCCATCCTCCTTCCTCAACCATGAGGCTCAACTTTACAAGCTCAAACAATGTACCACTGTGGCAACCTACCTCAGCAAATTCGAGGCCTTGTCTACTCGAACCAATGGCCTCACAAACACCAACCTCTTAAATTGCTTTTTATCTGGATTACGTGAGGATTTACAGAGGGAAATGTCTTTGTTTAAACCCAACACACTCTACGATGCAATGGGAATGGCCAAAATCGTAGAAGATAAGAACAATGCTATAAAAAGGGTTCACTTATCGATTTCCAATTGCCAAATCAACCCAACTAACACCTCAAGCAAACACAAGTACTCCTACCCAAACCCCAGTCAACCGCTTGCCTACTTTTCTGGTGAAACGCCTAACCCCTGTGCCTCTTTGCCAAAGGTGAGATTGATTGTGGTTTTCGACGTGTCTAAGTTTTAATTAATAACCTCGATAATTCATAAGTGTACGGGTCGTTCGCACAGTACTTAAGGTGTCAATCTCACGACGAGGGATAATCTAATCCTAAAATTTAAGGCTGAAATAATTCACACTAATTATAAAAGTTGAAGTAAATAAAATAATTAATTTAAAAAAACTTTGAAAAAAAGAGGGGGGAAGAAGAGGTGGGAGGAAGGGAGCGAGAGTTTAAAAATTTTTGAAAATTTTACAAAAAAGTCCTATTTTTTAAAATCTCCGATACCGACCAATATTTGACTGATATTTTGAATACCAACCGATACTAATCGGTATTTAAATCTGGTACAATCGACTCTCTGTTTTGTACCGATTTTGGTCTGACACGGTACATACCAGCCCGTACCGGCCGGTATGAAACAGTATCATAAACCTTGTTCCAACATGAAGTTACCGGAGAAAGAGGATGTCAACCTCTTTTAAGTTAACTATTCGCTTTGGAATTTATGTCATTCGGAGAGAAAAGAGTGATAGATTTTTTAATAGCAAAATTCAAGAAAAGAGTAGTTTTATACCAAGCACAACATCTTGAATAAGAGAAACCATCTTGTCCTGCGTTGATCTCAGGGTTCTAATGGTGAGTATAGCTAGAAGATGGAGCTTGGAACAGTAAGTGCTAGCAGAGGAGGAATTACAGCTGGATTCTTTTGCTGAGAAAGAAGGTTGAGTGGAAAATACTGGTAGTGCAAGCTGATATTAAGCCAGCTCTCAGCATATACATATCTCAGGTCCTATTCCAACATCATCAAAAGCAGATGTGGATATTCTACCTTGTCGTCTTTTCGACGAGACTTTTAGACTATTTATGTCACCTTTTGATGCAAATCACCAAGGAACCTATTCCCAAATTCTTGATTTACTTCATTTATTAATACAATTTCTTTGAATTTCTAAAGAAAGACTACATCAGTGTGGACATCTTGAATCTTGGTAACAACAATAAAGATAAGCTCCAACATTGGTCATAGAAGAAAAATCACTTTCCCCTCGATTAAGGGACTAATATGCAAGACTATCTACATCTTGAAACAGTTCTGATCTTTAAGTGGGAAGGATATCCTTACGTAGAGAAGTATAAGGCATCTTAGTATGCCACAAAATGTAACATAAGTAACCAATTTCTCTGGTTCAAAGATAGAAACAACACTCCTTAAGGCAATATAGGACCTGGACAATAGAACACCAAATCATCTGACTTTAGCCTCAAGAATGCTGCTTTAAGAATTAAAATGAGTGATTGCCGATTGGCCTAAGATTTCTCTATAAAATAGAATCTTAGCAACCTCAATAAACCAAAACCTCTGATCCAGGCCACTTACCTAAACCTCCAGAATTTTGGAATATCACAGTGCTAAGTTTGTTGTATAACTACAAACACGAAGCTGTATTGATCTCAAAATTACCAGAGGAAAGTACACCAAGCAACAAATAAAGTTCTCCTAAGTAGGTGAACTTGCACGATCATCTGCACTCGGGCTAGCTTGTCGCTTGCTATCACTAGTCTTACGCTTCAAAATTTCCTTAATCTCTGCTTCTTTCCTGTCTACAAAATCAAACCAATCCTTGAAGCTAGTTGAGCGTAGTGAACGTCTAGGCCTTGCTGGTTCAATTTCTTCCACCTCTTCCTCGACGCCACCCTCTGGAACAAACCTACGGTACTGAAACAAGACCTTACAGAAGAACATGGTGAGAGCAATGAAGCATGCGATCCCACAGATGAGGAAAAGTCCCCAGAAGCTCTTCAGGGAAAGCCGGCTATCTTCACCTTCGCCAATTTGCATAGAACATTCAGCATGTGTTAGCCATTTGTTATGGATCTTTTGGAGGTCCCCATTTTCTGATAGTTGAAGGATAGCCGTTGACAAATCAACTGCAAGGGGAGAGTCCCTCTGAAACGCCTGCAACAAGACAATTTAATATGTGAGAGCTTCTCAAAAGAATTTCATCAAACCCTTCATCTTTACTCAAACACCAAAATTCTTCTTTTGCCTGTGTGATGGCTCATCATAAGCAGTAAATTCAGACAAAAAAAGTATTACATCTATAATTTTAGCTAAAGAATAACACAACAAATGAGTAAGAAAGTTCTTCAACAATATATAGGTAACTGGACATGAAATGACCGCGTAAGAAATCAGATAGAAGCTAACAGGTGCACATAATAAACATCTAATTGAAGAATATATAAGAGAAATCATGAACTCACACAATAATAAAAGGTGGAGGAGTATCAGTAATTGCAATTATAAGTAATATCTTGTCGACGCTAAGAAAATTACAAAAGTTGCCTTAAGTAGTCGAGAAAATGATGGAATTTCAACTACAGAAGTTTGATGACGAGTTTAGGGGAGATACTGCTGGTGACCAGCAATAGTCAACACAAGAAATAAGACTGAATAGCATGCTGTACGTGATAACAATGTACAAAACATCAAACCCATAAACTAATGCAAACATAGAAAGAACAGAAAATGTAGAATGTACTCTTGTTATGGCTTATACTACTGAATAAAAATTTGTAAACCATAATAGGAATTTTTTTTTTGGTTTCCAAAGTGAGAAAATAATTTGCAACTAAGAAGAAGTACGTAATCAAATGCCCAGACAAGTTTGCATACTCTGCCCCTTGTTTCCTTGTAACCTAAACTGTAGCTTATCTTCATTTCCAACATCTGGCTCACTGTGATTCAAAATTATCTTTTAAAGAAAATTCAAATTTTATCTAAAAGTTTCTGAACCACCCTATTTTCTGAAAAGAAGCACTACAGCTGTAGCAACATTGAAATGTTTGTCAGTCATATAATGGAAAGTTAAAACTTGTGGTACTCACAAATCCCCATCCACTTTTTGTGAACTCCTGCCCCACAGTCCTGAATTTACAATTTGTGTTTGATAAAAAGAGTTCAATGTAAGGAAGCTCATCAACAATTGCAGCCACCCCTCCACTCTGTGGTCCTCGTTGAAGAGCAACAAAATATTCATCCTGATTTTTCAGTTTTATAAGCCTGGATTCTGCAACGTTGAGCTCATCAATCAGGTATTTCCACGCAAATGATCCATCTTGAATTCCAATTGGTTCATTACTGGAGATCAAACTGTCAATGCCTTGAATTCGAGATGTTAACTGCTGCACTGTGAGAATGGATGTCAAACTAGCAGTATAGCTTGAATTGATGATCAGCACAACAAATAGCCATATGATCAACACCAAACGTCCTAAAGCGCTCACAGTATTCTCCCCTACATAATGCCCAAGCAGCAGATAAAATTAGGAATTTCTGCTTCCGAATTTATTTGATCAAGCAAATACAGAATGCAGAAGATCAGGCTTAAAGCACGTACTGTGTGAAAAGAACATGGTTGAGAAACTAAACCTGCAAGATGAAAAATACAATCGGTCAGATTATATAACACAGTAGCACAGTTATTCAAGAAATTATAAAAGCCTTCAAAAGTAACATGTCAAGTAGACATCCTGTATGTACACAGTATTTAACTATTACTAGAACCTAAGCATTAACATGTACCACTGCATATGATCTATATGTAAACATCTTTTGGACCAACATTAGCATCTTTACATATGCTACAGAAGTAGATGCTGAGGATCCACTGCAACTACAGTATTCACCACATTTCCTTTTTATTAGTTTGTCAATCAAGAAGCAAGTGGAGGTTTATGGGAATCCATGCAATGCCAAATCATATGGCATACGTGCCCTAAAACAGAGTTTGAAGTAGGAACCTTTCTGTGCAGACTAACAATTAAAGACTGCACAAGATGGCACCTTCTAATAATCAGGGGCAGTACTGACCAGAATATCGTTATTAGCTGTTGCCTTGGTGGACCTCGGAAATCCTGATTGATACGGTGCTCAAGAATCCATACTACAGCTCCCACGAAAAGAAAGAAAGCACCAGTAACACACCACATTGGGAAAGAAAATGGCTTAAGGAAGGACCATGGGCTAGACTTTTGCTCCTTGACAGCAGCAACTACAAAAAGTCCAGATTCCATATAAGGCTGCGTAAAGTCTACAACTTTTGTCCTATTTGTAGTTATTGTGATATCCCCTACAGCTGCATCATAATTCTTGAAGCAGAAGAGAATCAGAGAAAATAGCACAGCATTAGCACCTGAGAAAGTCTAACAAAGACCCAGAAGAAATTACAGTTGACATTAACAATAGATACAAGTAAGATACTCACATTTTCTGCAACTGCATTGACAAGATCACTGTACTCTGGATTCCTTTTACCATCTCCATATAAAATATAAATGCGCGGGACAGGATATGGAAGCAAATTTAATGCTGCTTCAAATACATCAATGCAGTATCCTCTGACACCTGGGGGATTGTTGTCTTTAGAAACATATTCTTGGTAACTCACTCTGTTGGGCACCGCAATTCTTAGGGATTTTCCATTGTATGGAAATACCCATCCTCGAGGAACATTTGATGTTTCACCTGGCCATATTATTGTGTAAAGACGTTGATTGCTTGCAGAAATGTTGGGCAGCTTTGCATATAATTTCTCTGGAGAAACCATTGAAAGACCAGAGAAATTTGACCAATAACCAACCATGCGGGTACCTGTTCCCACAATGTTAAGAATTTCATATGCCGGATGAACTAAATTCTTGTCTGAATCAAACTGAACCTGACCACTTACACCTGTGAAATTCATTCCAGTAAGTATCTGGAGGAACTGCTGGCCTCCGTCAAAAACACGCAGTGATTGCAAGTTCAATGAGCTTCCATTTGTGTTAAGCAACTTTGGATCTTTGGAGTAAGATATACTTCCACCGTCTTTGAAATAAACATCAAGAGCACGAGCAGCTAACCATACTGAATCATAAGCATAAAGAGCATAAGTATTGAACCCAGCAGGTCCAGCACTCTTATATTTTAGGTTGTTCCATCTAGACATGAATTTCTTTTTGAGTCTGGTATCTGGGGTGTAATGTCGAAGAGCAACAACCCCTTGTAATAGATTCATTTTGTCAAGATCAGCTGGTTCTATTGAATCTAAAATAGAAGGAAGCCAATCTGTAGCAATCCAAACATAGCCACTGGTCATCATTTTAAGACTCTTAGCAACAGAAAAGATGGACAGACCAGAATCAGGGTTTACATGTACAACATAAACCCGAGACTCCATCAGATTTACCCCAGCTAACAAATCATTGATTGCACTGTTTGATGCTCCAGGTGTAAAAGCAGCCTTGTAAGATATCTTTGCACGTTTCTTTGCCAAGGCATCACCCAGTACAGATATCCCATTCCTGCCATAATCATCATCTACAAAAATGGCAATTACCTCTCTCCATCCAAAATATGTGACTAAATTAGCAATTGCATACATCTGAAAATAGTCATTCTGGGTGGTGCGAACGAAATATGGATACTGCAGTGCAGAAAGTGTGGGGTCTGTTGCAGCAAATGACAACAGTGGTACACGAAGTTCATTAACAACGTGGGATATGACATGAGCTATCCCAGAAGATTGGGGGCCAACTGCAGCAACTACGTCATCTTCCATCAGCTGCAGAGCTACATGGCATGTAAGCTTCCATCAAAATCGTTGCTATGTTTTTCTCAGAGTGGTGAGAAGAGGAGACTAAGCAGTTTAAATTTAACATTTAAGACAACAACTAGTACGCGTGCTGATAAACAGATAGGAGTTAGTAGACACTCATTTACTTGAAAATTTTGTTCTATTTACTATGATTTTAAATGAAGTCCTGAATTCCTACTACTTCCAACTTAAACACAATGCATGAATTTTAATTTCTTTAGCGAGTAGCACCAATCTCCTCTAATTCAAGATTCTCTTTGTAGCCAATTAAATTGAAGTTTATGAGATCACAAATCATACCAACACAGTATAAAACTCTTCCCAAAATTTCTACCGACAGTCAAGACTAGCATAAGCAAATAAAGCTAAAAAATAAGAGCTCAGCTATAATGCTGTCAGAATCACAGTTCATGGATACAACTATCAATCATCTGGAAGTTGAAAAGGAAAGCTCATTACGTAAGTGACGCTTCTATACTAAAAGGTAAGAGGAAACTGCAATGCAGACCACAAACAAAGGATCAAAACAGTATGATTGGAAGAGAAAGGTAAAGGCTGAAGCAACACGGAAGATTAAGAAAAAGACATTTCCAAATTGACATACGAAAATTAAGTGTTTCAGTGGCAGTTCGAGGTTTCTACCACCCATGCCTAATTAATGTATGGAAAATCCGAAGTCCTGTGAAGAAGGCGATTCTAGAATACGTTTAAAGGTTTTGAGTCTCACAGAATTACCTTCCATGGTTCCAAGAAACCCACTGCAATTAGTGTCATGGTAAATAACATTCAATTTCGTCCCAGAAAGAATGCTAGAATCAGAATTTACATCTTCAACTGCAGCTGCAATTGCTGGCTTCGCTGCTCTTCCAATAACTGAATCATAAGTAAACAGAGCTCCTATATTCACACTATTTGGCCTAGAAGAAGCAACACTTGCATTTCCAGCCTTACCCACGACTTCCATGGGCACACAGATACCAAGTATCAATAGCATCAGCATCCTTGGGAAGAGTACTTTAGAGCCACGCCTGTCAATCTTCAAGATACCCATTTCTATCAAAGCCCTCGATCGATTCCACTACCCGCACCCCACAACCTAAACACAAAAATAGGAATCAGCAATGATGTTATTACCAAAATGAACACCCGCAGCCTGACCTCTCTGCACTTTAAACAACATTTTTACATAGATTCTCTCTGACTTGTGTACAAGATTACTTTATCAACAAGTAGTTATCGACGTAAGTAATATACAATAAATAATTCTACAGATCTTCAAGTGAAACAACAATAATCAACAGGGTGTATTCAGGAACTCACTAATATTGTACTCTCCACGAGTGTCGACAACTAACCATTAAAATAAACAGAACATGTTGAAGAAGAATATTTAAGGACAGGAAGGAAGGCATGCAAGGATAACTAAGAAAACAAGAAACCAATAGAGACTCCGTGGGTGTTGGCGTAGACCTGGACGAGAATTTTGAAGCTGACCCTGAAGCCCAATCGGAGTAAAGAAAGTCCATGATAAATAAAATTGATTACAAAGTACAAACCACTAGAGTAAACAAAACAAAAACCTTTAACACACCCAAGAAGAAAAGGAGAGTTCCAAAGTTGATGAACAGTTTTGCAAGCTCAAGTAAAGAATGATTCTTTTTTGTTTTCTCTGGTTTGTCTCACAAGTCACAACGAAGATTCTTTACTAATCTAACCATTCTCCATAAAGTAAGCAGTAACGTCTACTAGACTGCGGATGTAACCAGAAGACAGTGTCTTGTTCTGCTAACTCAAGCGATCAGAAAGCAGCGGTGATTAACCCATTGCATGTCTCATAAAGAGACATAAAGCGATTGACTGGTTGACTCAGCTTCATCATGTGGGTCCGTTTACAAAATGTGTGAAACATGTGGCCATTGTTTGTGCATTAAGCTTAGTTACATTTGGATTTAGCTCCGCCTTACTTAATGATACATACCCCATACTTGGTAGCCGCCCCTAATGGGCCCTCGGGAGGTTTGTTGATATTCCGAATTCACTCCTACCTAACAATTCACTCAAAGAAACTGTTGGTTGCAAGCTGTGAGTTCGTAACTCTTTTTCCCTTCACGTTTTACATTTTTTCCCATTTTCTGGGTCAGCTTATGGGTTTCTGGAGTCAGCATAGCCTGACAAAAATAATGCATGTGCAGAATTTAATTGCTTCCCTCTCGCTTACCCACCACTTTCAAAACATAACCACAGTAACAGCAGAGTTACAATTAGTTCAGTTCGGTAAACAGCTTATTTATAACTTATCATTTTTTATTTTTTATGTTTACAAAGTAACTCCCAACATAAACTATACTAATCTGGGAAGGCTAATCTCAGAAATGTCCTCCAAGATAACCGAGCAACCCTCTAAGGGGGCAGATACAAAAGTAGTTACTCCTAACTCGAAATTTACATCAAAATTAGCAAGCTAATCAGCATTCTTATTATCATCTCTGTAAATGTGGCGGAATAGAACTACCCAGTTACGATTGAGTAGCTCATTGATGTTCAGGACAAGCAGATTAAGGGACTAGATGCGGGTAGTAGAATCCGAGAGCATATTAATAACCGCTTGCGAATCCAACTCTAACTTAATCTTTCGAAATCCGAGCTCCCATGTTAGAGTCAACTCCGAGTAGACGCCCAAAAGAAATAATGATGCCTTTTGTTTAACCAGACACCATAATAATGAAACCATGATAACCTACCTTTTTTTTTTTATATAAAAGGGACAAACAACGAACTAAACTAAGCGGAGATACTAATCCCAGCAATGTCCTCTAGGAGGATCGAGTGACACCCATTGGGTGCGAATACAAAAATGGTAACTCCAAGTCTAAAAGAGGTAGCATAGTTGGCGAGCCAATCGACACTCCGGTTATCCTCCCGATAGATGTGTCGAGCTAAGACTACCCAGTTACGATTGAGTAGCTCGTCGATGCCCAAAACGAGCGACTTCAGAGACGTGCCGCAGGTAACGAAATCCGAAATAAGACTCAAGACCGCCTGAAAATTCACGTCTAATTCCACCTTGCGAATTCCGAGGTAACCCACCCTTTCAATAAAACCTTCCCAAGTGGCCATTCCCAAAGTATAGGAGGCCTAACTACCCAAAAGAAAAGAGTAAAGTATTCCCATCTCATCCCATTCCAGTAACACAGGAAGATATATGAATAATATGATAATACCACCGGACCTAACTACTACACGAGGATAGTGATAGAATATATGAATACATAACTCCACGAGGATAGTAATAGCTAAGATCCCCCACTGAAAGAGATATTATGCACATCTACGTCCCCGATCGACACAGTTTTCTAAGAAGTTGAAAGACAGTAACGGAGCCAGACTCAACTCTAAGAATGAATCGGGGGCTAACATTTAAATACAAAAATATTTAAAGGAGGGGCCACTTATATTTGTAATTTTAAAAATTTTAATTATAAAAGTAATTTTTAAAAAAATATTTAAAAGGGGGGGCCATGATCTCCCTCTCCTATAATATGGCTCCGTCCCTGTTAGAAGACCCACTTAAACAGTGATTTTGAGTTGAATGACCTCTTATAGCTGTCCCATTTTCTTCTTGGTTCTTAGATATTTCCTTTCGTTGAGCAGTTAGATTTTCCGGAGGAATCTTATGATGAAGGCATTCTTATCTCCACGTCATATAAACATCACTGCTTGAGGGAGACCCTAATGGCATTAATTGATATCCATGAACCTTATTGTTTAATCATTTTACGGATATATGGAGCTCAAATTCAGTGTATTATGCCAAAAGCAGTCAGATTTACTTATCATGTCAATCACATTAATTAAAGAACTCACTTTACTCTATATTTCTAGCTCTCAGTAGCAACAAGTATCCTCACGTAAGAGTTCATCCAATGTGGTGACTCTTTATGCGCACTGAATATTGGGTTGCCTTTTCGAAAAGTTGGCTGGAATCAAACCGTGATTTACCTCCCTCATACAATATCGAACCGGAGTGTGGGGGCGCCTAGGGTGGGCGTTCCACCTTTTGAGTCCAAGATCAAAGATATTGATTCATATATGTGTAGATACCATAATTAAAATAGCTACAGGTTTGGAACAGGAGAAAAATATATCCAGCTTGGAAGTAATTGGTTTTGGATCATAAACGAAATCCAAGCTCTTCTGAATCAGTTAGCCTTCATTGGGCGGGACCTTGCCAGTTCCAAGAGTAGAACATAAAAAAGGATCTTAAAAAAATGAAGGTAATGCTTTCGTCCAAACGCAGCGTCCGAATGCTTAATAGATTTCTCAGACTTGGTAATCTTCCAATCTTGGTAATCTCCAATGATTTTATCTTCAGTTTACTTCAATTGTATTTTATTTTTAAATCTCAAGAAAAATAATCTTTATTTAATTAGTTAGGTAATATTAGGATAGTGTACTTCCTTACGAGGATCGATATTTTACTCATTACTAGTTTTGAACCCCGTGCTTTGCACAGGTTGTTACAAAGCACATAATGAATTTAAACTACAAAATTAAAAGGCAAACACAAGTATAAAATTAACAAATTGTATGTCATAAAATGAGATTAAGATAAAATACGAATCTGACAAACAAAATGAGTCTAAAAATATGAGAGTACAAAAGATAGATAATTTACTATTCAAGTACAAAATATTTGCAGGCTCCAAAATATATAGATAGACATTTGTGGTGATATTAAATCACATAAAGGCATATCATTCTCAGAAGTTTATGATATTGGTCTCTTCATTTTGGAAATCTGGGGTGTCATTTGAGCTGAGAAAATAATGTCTATTTCGGTTTGACAAATTGCAGCTCTACCATCCTGTAATTAAATAAACTCAATAAGTGGAATACACAATATATGAATATATTAAAAAAATAGATGTACATATTTTGTTATCAACTACAGATAGAGAAATACCCCCATCAAGAATGTTTTCTAAAAAGTACTTGAGTGATTCAATTTGATCTGCATCCTGCAGAATGAAAAGTATCTTATAAGAGAAGCAGATATATTGGCACTTTCTGTAGGTTTCTATGTTATTGTTTTTTCAATAAACAAGAAAATTCAACTTTGTAAAGCAAGAGATTGTCTTACAATTTCATATGCAGAAACTGATTGTGGTGCATTTGATTGAATAAAATCCTAGCATAAATTTAAATGAATAAGAATAATCATTCATGTGTGATCCACATTATACATAATATTAATGGTATGTATATACTTGTTTGTTCACAGTAGGTAATGATGACAGAGGTGCAATATCAATAGGAATGTTGCTTAGTGATTTATCCATAATTGAATCCTGCAAAGCAAAACTCAATAATTGATTATTGAATGCCTATTTACATCTAATTATTTTAACAATGAATAGTTTTACAATGAGATAATATATATCTGAATTTTTTAATATAGTGTCAATGAAAAGAAGAAAAATTAGATAATTGAACTTGGTAGGAAATCAATCATATAGTTGCTAAGTACTAATTGTAGCTAAGGCTCCAACAGAAGTAATTTGCTACAATAATACGATTATAAACATAAAAAATACTGAAATTTTCTTGATAAAACAGAAAATTTTTTTTGAAATGTGTAAAAGTGATATTAATACTCACAGCTTCGTTAGGATTTATCAAGACCAGTAGTCCTATTGAAAGATCAGTTGCAGTAGCAAAATCACTCAGATAATATTCCTGGAAAAATATTGAATTTCATGAGATCAATAATGCTACAATATATACATATCTGTGTATATCAATGAAGTTTCATGCAATGGTGAATAGTTGCTATTCTTCTTTGTAGTGGGAAGTAGAGTAATACCTGAGACTGGGGTGGAGAATCCATGTATTTATTGATCAGTTCCCCATTACAACTTACTTTCTTGACAGTGAAACTTGAAGATTTGTTGATTTTATTAAATTCTGTGACTTGTACCTTGAAAAGATAAGTTTTCTTAACCAAGCATTCTAACTCATCAGGAAACCCATCTTCATCTCCTTCCTAATTAACAAATTAATTCTAAGTAAACACACAAAAGAATAGACAATTTATTATCAACAAAATAAAGATTATAATCTTTTACAAACCTTAATTAGACGGTTTCTAAGATCATTTGCACTAACTTGAATCAAGGGGAAGGCTTGATCGTCAAATATATTATCATTTTGCTCAATATATTATCACTGTAAGCATTTAGGTACAGTTAAATGAACCGTGGCTACAGATCTATTATAGGATCTAAAATGGCTAGATAAATTAATTGTCTTAAAGAGGTGAAATCAATAACAAAATCATGCTAACTGTCATCTAAGAAATAGAACTATAAGAAATTGATAAACCTGATACATATAAGGTTTTAAACATTTAACCATCACAGACTTGCTTATGTAGCAAATAGATAAGAATACATCTCCAATCCCCATCTAGCAGGGTCCAAATTATGATATACGCTTGAAGGGATTTTAACATAATTTTATATTTGCTTATGTGCCAAAAAGTAATAGTATGTAAATATTTGAACAATCGTTAAAGAAAAATAATACCTTGATCCCTTTCAGAAGTGCAGGCACTCCTGCAATGCTTATGAGAGATGTAAATGATACAAATACAAAGACAACAGCAACCCTTGTCTGCAACATGAAAGGTTAAACATGGTTTAGTAAATAAATATTATCATATGCATCATCAGTGATAAAATGATGAAATGCACCGGATGAGGAAAGGAACCTTAAAAAAAAGTATGTTGACATAAAGCCACACATTAAAATGTATGAATGGGAAATTCAATATTATTATTATTATTATTATTATTATTATTATTATTATTCTCATTCTCATTCTCATTATTATTATAATAATTCTTATTATTATTGTTGTTATTATTATTACCATTATTATTATTATTATTATTTGTTTTTATTATTAATTTTTTTAATTATTATCATTATCATTATCATAATTATTGTTAATATATTTATTTGTTATTTATATTATTATTATTATTATTATTAATTGTTGTTATTATTATTATTATTAGTATTATTATTAATAGTTGGACTTCTAACATGCCTTTCGATATTTAATAAAGATAAAACTGCTGAGCTTTTAACGGTGGAAAATCAAGCTTCATATATTAGTATAACTTGGTTTGGATCCGTTAACAGCAGAGGTTATGAGTATTCGTGAAGCATTAAGCTGGGTTAAAATGAAAAATTTACACTCGGTTATCATTGAATCAGATTCACTATTAGTTATTAAGAGTCTTTTATCAAATAGTCGCAATCGATCGAAAGTGAATTTTATTGTTAATGATTGCTTATTTCTTTGTAATTCCATAAATGATTTTCATTATGGGTTTTGTAAAAGATCTGCGCACACTCTTGCGAGAAATGCTAGTTCGTTGTCAATTGAATCAACCCCATGTTCAAGAGATTGCAAAAGGAGAAAAGGATGAGCCCAATCATACAATGAGACAATGAAACTACTGCACAAAAACGGCGGCAAACCAAGTTAATTGCAGAAGAAGTAAAATTCCAAGATGCAAGCCAACAAAAGTTACTTGCAGATTACTTAATTTATACTAAACAAGACCCGGTGTTTTTTTTGGAAGTAATCTTCTGTCAGTATTGGGTGAACATGGTTTAGTAAATAAATATTATCATATGCATCATCAGTGATAAAGTGATGAAATGCATTGGATGAGGAAAGGAACCTTAAAAAAAAAGAATGTTGACATAAAGCCACACATTAACATGTATCTATGGAAAATCCAATATTATTATTATTATTGTTATTATTATTATTATTATTATTCTCATTCTCATTCTCATTCTCATTATTATTATAAAAATTCATCTTATCATTGTTGTTATTATTATTACCATTATTATTATTATTATTTGATTTTATTATTAATTGTTTTAATTATTATCATTATCATTATTATTGTTAATATTATTATTTGTTATTTATATTTATATTATTATTATTAATTGTTGTTATTATTATTATTATTATTAGTATTTTTATTATTTATTTTATTATTTATTGTTATTATTATTATTAATAGTTGGACTTCTAACATGCCTTTCGATATTTAATAAAGATGAAACTGCTGAGCTTTTAACGGTAGAAAATCAAGCTTCAGATATTAGTATGGCCCTGTTTGGCAAACAGCTGATTGCATTAGCTGTTAGCTGATTCTATTAGCTGTTAGCTGATAGCTGATTCTATCAGCTGATTTGACCAGCGGATTGTATTAGCTATTTAGTAGAAATGTTTGGTAAAATTAGTTGTTTAATATTAGCTGTTTAATATTAGCTGTTTATGTGTAAAATGTTTAAATTATTTAATGACTTAATAAATTAGAGTCAAATAAAATTTTTAATCTAATCAAAATTTAATATATTTTTGTTTATAATTTATAATTGTTAGAAAATAAACGTATGGAAAATCTTCAAATTACAACATTTTGGACTTGCAAGCCGTAAGAAGGGTTCAAATTTCAACTTTCAAGTCCACTTTTACGAAAAACAAAATATTATTTATTTTTAATCCTTATAAAGAACAAAATGAAGTAAAATAAGGCATACTTTTAACTCTTATAAAGAATAAAATAAGACAAAATAAATCATACTCTTAATTTTTATAAAATCTTTTTTTTTACGTTTAACAAAGGTTTTTGTTACGAATCTTTCATTTTTATTTCCATAGGATCTAATCGATTGGATTTAAAATTGAGTCAACACAAGAGGTTTATCTCATGAATTGTGTTTTAGTTAATATATGTATCTCCTTCTATTTAAAAGATACTAATTTTGTGACTTTGTGAAATTTACTAAAATTCTTTATGATTTAACAATTTTGTAAAAATTTCTTCTACTTTGAAATAAATCTCTATGTTAAATTTTATTATTAATTTTGACTTACTATACATTTTTAAGATACATAACATTATCTATCCTGATGATTAGTAATACATTCATTAGTTTAACATGACAATAATTTAAGCATTTTATTAATTTTTATTATATCATTAATAAAATGAATTATCATTTAATATTAAAAATTGTTTGCAACTTTTGATATAAGTAATAAGATATAAATATTATAAAATTTTAGAATTTTATTTAGTGATATAAAAGTAAACCAAATTATTTATTATTATAAGTAAAATAAGAAATTAATCACCCTATTTTTAAATATTATTACATAATAAACAAACATCTAATAAAATAATTAGTTTACTGTTATACGAAGGATAGTCCCTTAAGCATATATTTAACACAATCACATTAACTCATCACAAAACCTTAAATCTAACAACCACCTGTTTAGTTTTGCTTTTAGAATTGAATCTCATGATGATACATAAACATCCTCTCCAAAATCTATCCATAACCAATGACATAATTTTCAAGATTTCCTCTACAAATACCTACGAAGAAGTGTTATTTTACCAAGTTGCAGCTACAAGAACAACTACAAACGATCTAGCTAACAGAAGCAGAAGTACAGAGTAACCTAGTGTTCCTTCATCTTTTCTCATTTATACATTCCTTCACCTCATATTCTGAAATAATTAAATCGTCAATAAATTCGCAGGCTATCCAAAATTAATTTTCCCGCACAAGTAAATCAACAATCACAAAAGCCAGATACCAAAGACGCCAACGTTTGGTAACGCAGTTCGGCACACTTTGCCTACGTCTGCGGGGCCCTCACCCAGATTAAT
>JANZLH020000151.1:1134500-1151642 GCA_026770325.2 Erythroxylum fimbriatum | reverse complement strand
AATATTAATTTAATATAAAGTATATATTAATTAATTAGAATAATGATTTTTATTTTTATTTTTAATAAATAAATAAACAAATAAAAATTATTGTATAAATATAAATTAATTTAATTAATAACTAAATTATTGTGGTTACATAAATATAAATTAATTTAGTTAAGAACTAAATTATTGTGGTTATATAAATATAAATTAATTTAGTTAATAACTAAATTATTTTGATATATTTTTTGAAAAAAATTTGGTGTAGAATGATTAAAGTAATACCAAATTTAGTGTAAAAATATTCTAAAAATATTTCACTTTACAACAAATTTGGTATATAAATTTGGTGAAATAGTTGGACATCGCTTATCCTGCATAAGGATAATTTGGTCAAGGTAAAATTGCTGACTGTAGCCCACTCTTCTATTTTTTTCCTTATCAGCAAGCGGAAAAGCTGCCGAGTGATACTCAAAGCTGCCCTTCTTCACAATGACGATGGCTTCTTCTATCAGCTCTTCCTTTCAAACAAGGTGCAACTCCAACTTCTCCCTCCTTCTTCTTCTTGTTCCTCTCAATTACGCCTTTCCATGCTTTACTGTGTGTAATTTCACCTCTCTTTCGTTGGCTGTGTCTGGGTCACGAAAATGATGGTTTATTACTTCCAAGGTCAAGAATTTTTCTGGGTTTAATGAAATGTTATGTGTTTTTTCAGCTGGATGGGTTGAGAAGAGTTTGATTTTCATGTATGCTGAGATTTAATATCAGAATATTTGTTTTTCTTCTTTTTGTTCTCAAGATCTTGACTCTGTTAGATAGGGTATCTGCAAGTGTTCAAAGAAATGTTTTTCCGTTTTAAATTACATTAAATCTACAGAAGCATTTACTGAATGCTGGTTGAGAGTAACCTGGAAATGGGTTTTGCGTGGCTTATCGATTTATTGCCGCAAGATGATGATTTGCGTTATAATTCTAAGGTGAGCGGTAAGGTCCAGCTGAGTCATTTTTTATGCTGATGAACGAGCCAGAACATAAGCTTGTCCTAAATGAGCCTTCATCTTACATAAGCTTGTCCTAATGAGCCTTTATCTTTGAAACTTGTCATAAATTAAGCTGCTTTTGATCTCATTTTGCTCAAACCTGGCCCATTTGTT
This sequence comes from Erythroxylum fimbriatum, assembly GCA_026770325.2. Classification (NCBI taxonomy): domain Eukaryota; kingdom Viridiplantae; phylum Streptophyta; class Magnoliopsida; order Malpighiales; family Erythroxylaceae; genus Erythroxylum; species Erythroxylum fimbriatum. Next base: position 1,150,503 of record JANZLH020000151.1, on the reverse strand, counting down.
AACCAAGCCTTACAGAGAGCCTTAATAGCTTGTTTATCAAATGAATTCTCCTTACAAAGTTAAGTTTTCATTTCCTTTAAACAGTGTATTGTTGACGTAACCTTCAAAACAATTTCAACGCTACTAAATCACTGAGCTGCTTTTTAGTATGTAGATCAAGGAGGATTGGTCATACATTTTTCTATCAACAAGTATGTATGCCAATTAACAGACTATTATGGTGGAAAAATATGTTTGCTGTCATTCATATTGGCTTTTGTTTGCTGATGTAATTGCATGAAAGCAGTGAAAGTCTCACATTTGGTTTAATACTCGTCATGTCATGTTTCAGCACTTTGAGATCAGTGTTTTTGGGGGAGAGCAGTAGAATCTCTACTCCTAACGTCCCTGTAGCTCGCATTGGCTTTTTGAGAAAGACCATAGAATGTAAGGAGTCCCGCATAGGAAAACATCCAATTGAAGTTCCATCCAACGTGACAATTACATTGGAAGGTCAATATCTAAAAGTGAAGGGTCCTCTGGGAGAACTTTCGAGGACTTATCCTCGTGAAGTCAAGATTGACAGGGAAGACAATGGATATGTTCGGGTTAGAAAGGCATTGGAATCTAGAAGGGCCAATCAAATGCATGGACTTTTCAGGTAAATGCTTCTGTCATTTGGTTTTAAAATTTATTTCTCACAACTTCTTTTGTCAAAATTCTCTCAATAATAGACACAGGTTCAGCATATATTGCCATCATTATCGTTAGATGCGTCTGAAGTTCCTGTTGTTGTGTTTGGTCATAAAAGTATTCTTTTCCTAACTACGCCTTAGTGGTTTTGTAGTGCATATTTTAAGGGGTACTGCCTGGGGTTCTCCCGTTGCAAAACAAGAAAGTATTGTTTTCCCTATGGCTTACTTCCTTCTGTTTTCTGTAAACAATCTCTTTACAGTGATTCTTAGTTTCTGTGTGGAATTATAATTTCAAGATTTAAATGAGAAAGGAATGTGAGTATATATAAGTTTGCACTTTCATTCTTTTCTTTTACTTTGCACTTGACAAATCACTGGCTCAAATGCTTACACAAATCAATGGTCAGGACACTTACAGACAACATGGTGGTGGGAGTATCCAAGGGATTTGAGAAAAGACTTCAGTTGGTTGGTGTTGGATATCGCGCTGTGATAGAAGGTAAAGACCTGGTGTTGAGCCTTGGATTCTCTCATCCAGTTAGGATGGCAATCCCCGAAGGCTTAAAAGTGAAGGTAGAAGAGAACACGAGAATAATTGTGAGTGGACATGACAAGTGCTCCATCGGTGAATTTGCTGCTTCCGTTCGGAAATGGAGACCGCCTGAACCATACAAAGGTAAGGGAGTGAGATACGCCAATGAAGTTATAAGATTAAAGGAAGGGAAAGCAGGGAAGAAGAAGTGATTAATGCAATGCCAACTTTTGTTTCAGATTTGTGCTTGTTCATATGTATTATGAATCTGCTGTGTTACTGACATTGACTTGTTGAGTTAACAAGCAGTTAATTTTTCTTTTTCTTTTTTTGGTTATGTTTGTTATAATGAATTTGTTACACAACATCTGGATTTATGTGCTATATATATTTAGAAAAAACTTAGCATATGCCACAATTTCAGGAAACATCCATCGTTGCCTATGGCTGTTATGTAACTTGTAACTAACAGGTGAATGCCATTAGCGCCCAATTTAAATTTTTAATTTTTGAGTATATATTGGAAAAACTTGCCAATAATTTATTATATCTGAATCTAATAAAGATGCGGATGTCAATCAGTTGCAAAGTGTTAGGATTTGGCACATTAAATTACAAATTTTATGTTCCAAGATACCAACAAGATCCAGCATCAGGTCAATAAAGAAGCATATTAGGAATTTGCAGCCACAAAACGTTCTCATGCATTATGGACTCTGTTGCATGACAGTTGGGTTTCTAGATAAACAATAAACCACTTCCAAACGTCAAAAGATTGCATGTCCCCACGGAAGGGGCCTTCCTGTTATTCAAAACTTTATTCCCTTCTCACATTTTAGACAATTGAAACATCTCACTGAGTGAAAGGTGATGGTCGTCCTACTGCTTCCTCAGATTGCGGATAACGTATGGAAGAATACCTCCGTGATTGAAATATTCTAACTCCACCTGAAATGATAAAAACATATGAGCAACAGCTTAAATACTAAACCATGCATTTCCTATCAGTAGGCAAACATTCAGGTCAAGACCATCGTATGCAATCATTCAATAAATTAATGGGATATTAGCCGGAACAAAAATGAGGCATTAAATAAGAAATTACTTAAACCACCCTTCACTACAGAAGAAACTTCCCCATCATTCACGGCGGCTTCAGAGAGGTACCAAGTTTGAAAAAAACACGGGTATAACTTCCTCTAAAGGACAAGTCTCTACATCTCAATCAACAAACACCACATTATGCTCCACGGAAAATTGTTCAGGACAAGGTACCACCACATTATGTTCCACGGAAAAAAGTTCAAGGACAAAATTTGGTAGGTCCAATATTTGAAACATAACTGCCTAGGGTTTCAGCTGATGCTTAACAACCATATCATAAAATTTACCCACTCCAGAAAAACTTGAGGATTATAAATTTATTTTGAACTAGCTTCCTTAATTTCCAGACGACATGTTAGAACCCTAGTCTCAATATAAGAAAGACATGTTATAGAATCAGAGAATGGACAATAAGTACCTCGGTATCAAACCGCGCAGTACAGGTGAAGGCCTTTCCAGTGTCAGTTGTGACAGTCACATCCTGACCAGGCCTTATCTCACTGACATTGCTTGGAAGATCAATAGTGTACCGCTCATGGCCAGTCAATCCTAGCGTGTCTGCATCCTGACCAGGCTTGAAACAAAGTGGAATAATTCCCATTCCAACTAAATTACTGCGATGAATTCTCTCAAAACTTTTGGCAATCACTGCTTTGACTCCCTGCAATAGATCAAGTTAAAGTCAAAGACCTCATAAACAAAAAGGTGAAATCCTCAAAGAAGTTTAATGAGAAAGCTTACCAGCAGCATTGGACCCTTAGCAGCCCAATCTCTGGAGCTTCCACTTCCATACTCAGCTCCAGCCAAAACTATGGTATCATATCCAGCAATCTTGTATTTCTGAGATAGTATGTTGGCCAACAATCAGTCGGACAGAGTATTTAATCTTGAACAAGCATTTATACTGCCTTTAACTTGGTTTATCTGGTATTCACATACCATAGTTCTGGCATTTGACACATAATTCAACTACAAAATGACTGACATCCAATGACACAAGTTTATACAATAGTTTGAATTATATGCACTGAAAAGCAATTCCCCAAATGCACAAATAGAAGTACTTCGATAGAATGGTACCACACCTTTACCCACTATAAAATAGTTCCTTAAGGTTTTTGTTGACATTTTTAGGCATTAATGTTTGACTAATACAAAGGAGTAGGCCTTGATAATGTTTCAGAGGAAATGAAGAAGGATTAAGAATTCTGTACATATTTAAACCAAACACTTACCATTGCAGCATCATAGACGGCGAGTTTCTCTCCTGTAGGAATGTGAATTGTCTTCGGGCCAACTTCCCCATTCAAAAGTTTGTTTACAAGTCGAATATTAGCAAAGGTACCCCTGGCCATTATTTCATCATTCCCACGACGACTTCCATATGAGTTGAAGTCTTTGCGATCTACCCCTCTTTCAAGGAGGAACCTTGCAGCTGGGCTGTCCTTGTGAATGCTTCCAGCAGGTGAAATGTGATCGGTTGTGATACTATCACCAAAATTGAGTAAACAGTATGCATCCTTTACTCCATGGGCCCCAGGAGGTTCCAGTGTCATTCCCTTGAAGTATGGGGGCTCATGAATGTAGGTTGAACTAGGGTCCCATGAGTACGAGGATGCAGCTGGCACTGTCAACTGATTCCACATGGGATTGCCCTTTGTGATAGTCTCATAAGTACTTTTGAACATGTCAGGCAATACACTTGATTGAACAACCTGGACAGGATAAAACCCTGAGTAAGTGCTATTCATGCCAAGGAACAAAAATTAGACCACAAAGTTACATATTGAGCTTTCAAATGTGATATCAAATTTATCAAATGCACACCTCTGCTATTTCTTCTGTTGATGGCCAGATATCCTTGAAGTAGACATTTTTACCATCTTTCCCTACTCCAATTGGCTCCTTATCAAAGTCAATGTCAACCTGGAAGATGATTCATCACTATGTTATTAACAAAATAGTTAAAGTAGTAATTAGACAAATCCTATTACAGGTACAAGAAGTTAAATGGTCATACTGCAGACTGATAGTCCTCATACATTTACAATATGCAAAAATTATGAGGTAGAAATCTCAACCAGTTAAGACGTGACGTTATTTCTTTAAGGTATTAGAACCAACAAAATTCAACAAGCTCCCAGGGAACAGAAGGAAAGGTAATAATACCGTGCCAGCAAGGGCATATGCAACCACTAAAGGAGGTGAAGCAAGATAATTGGCCCGGGTCAATGGGTGAACCCGACCCTCAAAATTCCTGTTCCCAGAGAGCACTGCTGCTGCAACGATATCTGGGTAAAGAAATATAGATATAAAACAGTGTAAGCAACAAACAGATACAAATTTTAACTAACATTCTGTCAAAGAAACATTGATTTTGTAAGAAAATATATTAGACCTTAAGTAATAATCTGTATACCAATATTTTTTTCCTAAAGAGATGAACAGAATTCCAAAAGTTACCATTTTCTGAAATAGCAGAAGCAACAGATTCATCCAAATCTCCAGAATTTCCAATACAAGTTGTGCATCCATACCCAACAATATGGAATCCCTGTTGATTCAAATATTCTTGCAAGCCACTGGATTATGCAAAAGAACAAGATTAGCCGGATTTCTTCCTCAGGTCTAATGAAGACAAAACAATGGCATTATGTTACTGCACTTCCAATACATGTTTTTACCAAAACATGAATTACCTCTGCAGTAAATACTTTTTGACAACTCCAGATCCTGGAGCAAGACTCGTCTTTACCCATGGCTTGACCTACACATGGTAGCAGTCAATTAAAGGATACATTAGATCTTTGTTAGGATTTCACATAATAGAGCACCTGAATGAAAGACTACTTGGTCCTAGGATACATTAGATCTTCATTAGGATTTCACATAATAGAGCACCTGAATGAAAGACTACTTGGTCCTTGCATAGGACATTAGAAACTATATGGAAAAATTGAGACATGAAATGGGTCTAACCTGTAAGCCATGTTCACAAGCCTTCTTAGCCACAAGAGCAGCCCCAAGCATCACACTGGGATTTGATGTGTTGGTGCAGCTGGTGATAGCAGCAATCACCACACTACCATGCTTCAGTTCTGCTGGCTGCCCATGGAATGAGAATTTTGCTACTTTATCCTGTTCCTCTTTGGGTATGGCAAATCCCTGCACAATGAAAACAGAAGGATCAATAAAGTTAATTCAAAACTTTTACGCTGAGCACAATTTTTGTAAAACAAGGGTTGCAACCTATGAATTGTAGGTTTTCAACCTTAAGTGGCGTAAAAGAGCTTAGAGTTTACAAAAGAAATAAAAGAGGGCAAGACACTAATTCACAAGCTTTAATTTGATGGAATTAAGAACATAGTTGGTGTGACAACAAGGAAAACAAAGACTGAATTTTATTCCATATTAGTTTTTTCTTATTTGATAGAAAGTAATAATAAATTATACACATTGTTCTACTTATTTAGGACTTAGGCGTATTTAAGAATAAAGAATGGTTATTAGAGTAGGATTCAATTTTACTTTGGATAGCTTAGTTGGAAATCTCTTTAATATTAGAATAAAGGTTCCAAGAACTTTTCTAAATGTGTATAATCAGCCCTTCAATTAAAAAGGAACCTAAATTTTTTAGGTAAACTTGAGTTTTCAATAAAAGGTGTAATTCTTTCTTCTAAGTGAATTTTTAGACTTTAGGAGTGACAGTTAGTTCTCTGTCATTACTTGTTTACCACACTAAAATTCCAGCACTTTAACCTTAGTTTACTACAACCAAAACCCTAAAATTCTAGCTAATCAAACCTAAAATTTCAGTCATATCAAACCCTAAAATTCCAAATATTCCAAACTTGAAATTTCAACAACCTAAGCTGAAATCTCAAACCTAAAACTTAAATTCCAACAGCCCAATTTTACAAGTTCTGTGAGTTCTAGCTACTAGTTTGATATCTCTTCTACTCGTCCTACATCATTAAGTTAACAACTGACGTGAGTTCTAGCTACCAGTGATATCTCTTCTACTCATCCTACATCATTAAGTTAACAACTGACCTTAAATCCGACTTTATTACCAAGACAAGAGTGCCAATCATCTTTCATTTCTCTCAAAGCAACCCGATCATGAGGCCTGTGAAACAAAAGAGATTAGATTGGATGTCTTATCAATTGTGAAAGCACAGTAGACCTTATTGCAAAAGCTGAAAAACTGATGCCACACAGGTGCACGAAGTATTCTCAATGAGTGGAGGAGGTTTTTGCCGTAAGCATTGCACACCTTTTTGGTCCAGAAATACAGGGTTCAACATCCTTCAGATCCAGTTGAAGATATGATGAGTATACTCTTTCTTGTTGAGGCTGAATTTAGAGGTGGGAAGAAAGTTAGCATCCCTATCATTTTGTTAATTGTATTAAGTAAATGAATGATCAATAAAGACCTTACCTCATTATAGTCGACGAACATTTTATTTGCGCGGAGATATGATTCTATCATTGTCACCTACAAGAAGAGTAAATCTCTTAAGTATTTTAAATTTCATGTTGATTTCCATTGTGCACAAGAAAAGTGAAAGTTCTCACAGTTTCTTCACTCCTTCCAGTCAATCTAAGATATTGTAAGGTAACATGATCGACAGGGAAGAACCCCATAGTTGCACCATATTCAGGTGACATATTAGCTATGGTGGCCCTGTCAGCTAAAGAAAGCTCACCCATACCATCACCTGTAGGAAAATACAAACATGAAAGCTTAATCCTAAGAGAATGGAATAAAGCTAACTTGGAGAACTAACTCAATATAGTTCCATTGGAATCCATTACCATAAAACTCCACAAATTTCCCAACAACTCCATGCTTTCTTAGCATTTGAGTCACAGTCAAAACTAAGTCAGTAGCAGTAACACCATTGCGTAATTTTCCAGATAACTTGAATCCAACAACACCAGGTAGCACCATGCTCATTGGCTGTTCAATGTGAAAAAGTTTTAGAACCAAATTTTCACAAGAATGCGGCAAAAACAGATGCGGGTGAGAGGAGAAACTGACTAATAAACCAAGAGTAATAGCTTAAGTATATACATTCAGTTATATCAGCTCTTCGCAATTGCAAATGTATTTGCAGAATATTGTTTCAGATGAGTAAGTTCCTATTTTATCTTTTAAAACTTAAAAGAGTACTTTTAACAGAGACCAGCCATGACATATTAACATTAATTACCTGGCCAAGCATTGCAGCCTCAGCTTCAATACCCCCAACCCCCCAGCCTGCAACTCCTAGCCCATCAATCATGGTTGTATGGGAATCAGTTCCAACCACACTATCAGGGTAGAGCACATCCTTGGTGTTGAAGACAACCCGTCCAAGATATTCAAGATTTACCTGAAATTTTATGCTTGTCAATCAACAAATGCTGAAAGCTAAAATTATGATGCAGTTATAAAGCTATTCATCTACCCGAGAACACACAAAAAAAGAATATAATGAACATGCATCTTAAGTAATGGATATCAGTAGAGATTCTACCAATAAATTAAAAACTTTCCGACAATCGCATTTCCGAATTATACCTGATGAACAATACCAGAACCTGGAGGAACCACAAGCATGTTATGGAAAGCTGTGGAACCCCACTTAAGGAAAGCAAATCTCTCTTTGTTCCTTTTAAATTCAAGTTCCATATTTGCCTGTACAGCATTCTCTGATCGTGCAACATCGACTTGGACTGAATGATCAATAACTAGATCCACAGGAACCTGCACAGAGAGTAATTATTTAAGTTGTGGTTCAGAATGCAATAAGCAAGAACACTTATTGGTGATTAGAGTTTTCCCCTAGAATAATGTAAAAAATTATAAGTCCATGAACTTTCAGATAAATCACACGGATTTCTTCCTAAAGCAGTGATATTTTATCCTTATCCAATCAAGAAAACAGAACTTAGTTTACACGTGGAATTGAATGATTAATGCTTTTCACGCTTAGTCAGTCCCATACAAAGACATGACAATTTTCAAAACCAAAACCATAAGGCACAAAAAGTTTTTAAGGTGAAACCGAATAAGATCTAATAATGACTTCAGTGAACTGCATGGTGAAGGTAACACGTACCAAAGGATTGATCTTGCTGGGATCACTACCAAGATTGCTCATAGCATCCCGCATGGAAGCAAGATCAACAACTGCTGGCACTCCAGTGAAATCCTGCCAACAAAAGGAAGCAAATTAGAACATGTAGACAATTTGTATGCCAAAAGTAGTGCTTAGGTCAACTGACCTGCAAGAGAACACGAGCTGGCTTGAAAGGAATCTCAACTTGCTTTGGAGATGTGTTTTCCCAATCAATGATTTTCTCAACATCTTCCTTAGTAACTTGGAAGTTGTCACAATTACGAATTGCAGACTCAAGTAAAATTCTGACAGAATATGGCAGCTTATCTGTTATGTACAGGAAACGCAAGGTGTTATCAATCACTAACGAGGCAAACAAGTAATTGCGACAAAAATTCTGTACCAAACTTCTAAGCATATTTCTCTTATCACTCTCACTTTATATGATGCAGTTCATGAAATAACTGAACATGGTATAGAAATTAGACCTACACATGAACTGGGCTGGGTCAAATCTAGCTAAACTTTAGCTCTAAAACTTTTAGAACTCTAAAACCATATCTACTTCATCCCAAAAAATGAACTTAAATTTTAGACTCAAACTCAACCTACTATAAAAACTTCAATTTTAAACCCAACGCATAAGCCCATATCTTTTAACACCTTTAGCAATTATATAAAATAAGGAAAATAAATTATTTAATCAATTATCAAGTAAAAGAATCACAATTTTAAAAAAAGACAAATATAATTTTTGATCATGATATATGTAAAGTAAAAATCATAATTTATAAAAAATTAAATCAATTAAAAATGTAAAAATCTATAATTTTGATAAAATCTAATGAACAGTGACAATTCTAAAATTCTAGTGACACTATTTTTTTCTACCATCAATCACTCAAAGAATAAAATAATTATTTTAAAATATAAATGAAATATATTATATTATTTATATAAGCTAAATTATCAGATAAGTGCATTAAATGCAGTTATAAAAATGTGGTTACGTTAGACATTTTTGACTTTATATAATTCGGATACCAACCATAAATTTCAGATTTATTTTTTAATCCAAACCCAATCCATAGCTTTATTTTTAAAACCCAAAACCCTTAATTTCTGAGCTTTAATGTCCTGTAAAAATCACTGTTCTGAACCGAAGCATTAAATATCAACAAAAGATAAGCATGCATTTAAATCTATATTGGAATAGAAGAAAGAGAGAGGCATAAAACACAGAGATCAGATGTAATAAAAGAGCCAAAATGGAACTGAAGATAATTGGATTCAAAGGGAAATATAACAGGACCTCAAATTCTTAAGTCAAAGTTAACAGGGTAATACACATATATACTAGAGAAGTTTACAATGCAAACCATATGAGAATGTAAAAATGTGGATTTATGGTAGGAAAATAGAAATTTACCAATCCTTGGGTCATTAAGAGCAGGCAGGCTATAGAATTTCCCAAACTCGCCACCACCTGGCTTGGGGAGACTAGTAAAAATTCCCTTAAAAGGATGTTCAGGAGCTGAAATCAAGTAAGCATACTCAGTACCATACCTTCATTGTATTTATCAGAAGCTGGAACTATGTGAAGAATATCCAAAGTTCTTACAGAAAACACAGTGATCGCGTGCAATACGAGCGCTATATATTCGGAATACTAAATAAATACTATACTGTACACAAAATCTAATTTGTATTCATCATAATTTGTTAAAAAAATCCTTCTATTTAATTTTATTTCATAGAGCTGATAAGGACATGAGATCTACAAAACATCAATTTGATCACTAATAGTACGAAGAAATGAATATCTCATCAATGAATCTCCTGTGGATAATCAGGAAAGAAACACAAAGATCTCACGAAGAAATGAAAATCTCATCAATGATCTTCTGCATATAAACAGGAAAGAAACACAAAGATCTCACGAAAATGACGGTCAACGTACCCATGGTAGCAATCTTTCGCTGGAAGCGCTCAACAATGGGAGCAGCGGCACGACTCTGGGCGCGAAGACTGATCGGAGAGCGCCAATCTACGCCGTGGCTCCAGCGAGGGACAGAGCAGCGGAGGGATCGAACGGCGGAGGCGAAGCTGAGAGATCGGCGCTGGTCGGCGGCGGTGAAAGAAGGATGGAGAGGGTTGGGAGGAGGAGGAGGAGCAACAGAAGTTCTAGAGAGACAAGCAAGTGAGGAGGAGAGAGAAAAAGACAGCCTGGCCCTGGACGCCCTCAGGACCGAAGAGGCAGAGGTAGAGGCCGTTACATACATCACTGTTTAACATAAAATATCAGAGAAGACAAATCTTATCGACTAACGATTAGCGATTCGCTGAGATAGAGAAAGAGGGTTGCAGAGAGACAGATTCATAAACAACAGAGTGAGGGAGGCGTGTGGAGAGCAAGCAACTGAGGCCTAGAGCTGTGTGCTGCTGTTGTTCTAGAACTTATAACAGTGATCTCCTGCTTGGATCCTTATGGCACTTGATGGTCCTCACCCACTGAGCAACTTCCACATCAGCTTAACTGAGGACCTTTTCTCAAGAGTTGGTCAACTCAGAGGATAACTGCAAAGTTCTTGGAAGTTTCGCAAGTGGCATCCTTTTATTCCCTGTATTCCCACCATAACAGGACGGAGGGTTGAAGTCTCGAATGGGCTGGTTGGCCCACCAATTAAAGAAAAATCAATATAGTAAGGTATCGGTAGCCTACTTGAACATATCCACCATGTTAGGGAATCCAACTTTTCTTTGCTAACTGCGGAGTACGTTGATCATTTCAGCTGCCTTGGTTGGGCCTCTATTTTGACTGTTTATGGGAAGGCAAACACCATCCCCACGCCGGATAACAAAATTCAGTGGGCCAGTTATTTACAATTCAATTATTATTTCTTGTTTGGACCACACTTCTAAACAAATTCGATCCACATTGGTTAGGTCGGTTGTGCTAGGCCCAGGTCCAGGCTCAGGTCTGGGTCCACACTTCTGCGGCCCATTCGTAGGTGTCAGTCTCCCATGCAAACGTAAAGACCAAAACCTAGCAATTATCCCATATATAAGGTACTATTTCGCCATGATACAGGTACGGCATTACAACCCTAGCTTTTTCTATTATTAGCAGCCAAAAACTCTCGAAAAAGACTAACTTGAGCGTCGGAGGGGCCTGCCGGCAAACAACCCCGGCGTGCCTTATTTGTTTTGCAGGTATTTAATAGCAAGGCTTGCCAGAATCATGGATCCGAATAGCAACGTTCAGCCCCAGCAGAATCTGACTGAACCACATATGTTATTATTTTCAAGGTTTTAAAAGTCAGACCAAAACAGCCGGTTCGATTGGATTAAGCACGAACGGGATTGATTTTTAGTTCAGTTTTTACTTTCAACCTTTGTGAATTAAAACCGGCCGGTTTCTTTTAAATCGTGAAGAACCGTATTCTTCTTCTTTTCCGACACCCAAACCAGCCAAATCACAAAGATTCATGACCCAAAAAGCAAAAAACCATAAATTTAGGCCTAAGAACCAAGAAACAAAAAGGGGCAGAGAACAAACGCACACCCACTTGCCCAGAACTCCCACCAAAGTCTTAAATAATCTTAATTTTTAAATTGGCTCCTTCTTGAAGCCTCTCCATAAGGACTATCCAACGAAAGTTGTGAAATTTAGTGGAAGAGAAAGACGAAGAAGTTGAAAGTGAAGAACCTGATATTTAATTAGTTGCCTGTATTCTTGAAAGATACAAAAGAAAAACATGAAAATTGAGAAGGCTTCAAAATGGAGAAGTTAAAGGTTCAAATTTCAAAGAGAAACGGCTTGTAGACGGAGATAAAGATACATAAGAAAAGCATGAAAATTGAGAAGGCTTGAAAATGGAGAAGTGAAAAGTTCAAACTTCAAATAGACGGATAATGGTATAAACTCTAGGTCTATATCAGTTATCCATAATTACTTAACTAACCTTACCTCTGCCATCTTTATTTGCATTGCAACGTTATCTCATTTTCCATTACCAACTATGAATGTTAGTATTTATAATTTCGTTAAATCTACAACTTGTAATATAGATTTCTTTTTCTATAACTAAATATTTAGTGAATAAACATTTGAGATTAAGTGATGATGTGGGAGCAGATGGATAGTTTAATTTTGATATTTTCGTAATTGAATAGTTAAATTAGATGTATTATTAATTTATTAAACAATAATAGATATTTGTGTATTTTATTTTAATAAACATTTTTTTTTTATTTATTCTTATAATTTTTATTTTTATTTATTATATTACAATTTTATAGTGGTTTAATACTCGTTGAACTTATAAACCTTAAACCTTTCATTTAACTTATTCAATGTTGGGTCCGGTTTTTAAAACATTGATTATTTTTATTCTACTTGTAGTCAATTTATGTCCTAGACCCCATATCTCAGCGATACTTCCACTAGATGTTATTGTTGCTGTTGTCAATTTATAAAATAATTTGCCTTATCATCTCTTACCAATATATTCTCTCACTTTTATTATATTCCTTATTAATCTAAGGTAACAACTCATATGCGTCCTTTAATCATGTTTTTGAAAAACGCTTGTTGATCACAAAGTTTATCAATAAAAGCTAATGTGAGTTGATAGAACCATTAAGTAGATAATATCTTTCCATCTTACATTGGAAATGCCTCTATAGATCTCTTTTGTCTAGTGAACAACACTTCATTTCAAGATACTCTTGCCTAATTTACTTATCAATAAGCTGAAAATCTCCAATGAATTCTTTATGGATAACTCCAAGAAGAATTTTTACAGACGCTACTTGAATATATTGAAGTCTACAATAATCATCTAAACTTTGCGACCATTCTTGTAAAAGTACCAGTAAAATGAGAGGTAAATTCAAACAAGATATCTCGTAAAAGGTTATCTGGTCGAGTCATTTGCAAATCAATCTAGGCTCCAAATTCATTAAGACAATCCCTCCATTTTTGGGGTGGTAGATCATTAAAAGTAAACCAAGGTTCTGAATTAGGTCTGGTTGGTGGTATTGGTATTGGTGGTGATGTGGTCTGATTGGTTCAGTCCCTGTAGATTTACCTTTACTGATATCTAGTTCATCCTCAATTGGTTGAGATGTATCAGGCATAATCATCATGATATAAGTTAATTTAGATAAATCTACAAAATGTTCAGAAGTCTCAAAGGATTGTTCAAAAATTTCAAAATCTTTTGATGATGGGCTTTTAGATTGATCTAAGACAAATTCTAGTTTAAAAGTTACAATGAACTCTTATTGAGAAGCTTTATCTTTTCCAGTGGATGGAATAGGTTGGGTTTTAGGTGTTGAAGAAGATAGAGTTTTAATTTGTACAAGTTTTGTCCATGAATCAACAGGTTTGGTATATAAAGGTGATGGATCATGTTTCTTTTTAGTTTTGTAGGTCTGGTGGTAGGATAAACTCACTGTCTAATTAAAGGATAGTTCATTTTAAACAGCTTTTCATAATTGGTAGCTTCAAGATTGGTTGGGGTTGAATAGATGGGTTAGACAACTGGAAAGGTTATGGGACAAGCTTCATAAATAATCTTAGGTTGTCCTGTCTGCATATCTATCTCCATTTTATAAAGTGCTTCTTTAACTCTTCAAAATTCTTACTCTTTGGTTGAGAAGTCAGGTCTAAAATATCGTGTTTTAGTATATATTCTATTATCAGTATCGAGTTGAACCATTTGATCTTTCAAAGATGTATATAACTTTTGGATTTGAGAAGACACAAAATTTACCCATTTTTGAGCAGCATGTATCTGGTGGTTAAGACCATCAAGCTTAGTGTCAATTTGACAAAGAACTTTATTTTGGGCCATAGTATTATCAGTGTGCCAGTTAAATACTTCATCAGTAGGATTAGATAAAGGGTATCATGAGAGGTGATTCATATAGCACGAATGTAATGGATGGAGATAACCTTATTAGTATCATCTGTGCATTTCTCGAAGGGAGGACATTCATCCTCATATGGTTTTTGTGTGGATATTGGGCAAGCTTTACAATTTATAACCCTCAAATACCACAAGTGCATGGGTCGTGATTTGTAGTATGTGAAGGTTCGATCCTACGAGAAAGGTGAACTAATCTAATCCTAAGTTATTTAAGGCTAAGGAAATTACTAAATTGAAAATAAATTTTCACAGAAAAGTAAATACGAGAAAGTGATTGTCAAGAAAAAAGTTTAACACAAAAAGAAATTGAAATTGAGCAACACAAGCATCACATTGAAAGTCAACCTGGAAGAGTTACCAAATTATGAGAAAAGGGATTTTCCCTATCATCAATGCTAATCTAGTAGTTATGCGTTATTGTGGTGTCAGTTTTAGACTAACATAGAGTGGATTACTCTCTTTTGAGTTATAATTATTGAACCCTAAATCATAAACCCTAATTGAATTATGGAATTTGCAATCTCTCAATTAACAAAAGACCCACATCTCTAATTAGATATTAAGCCCTTTAATAAACTACCGGGTCTCATACGGGATCTCTCTTCACACAATAATCGAAATGATTAATCACGTGGTCTATTGGATTGCTTAACTCTCATCAATCCAACCCAATCATTTTTATTCAGTTCACCCTCTCGGTTTATTATCAAAATATGTAAGTTCTGCAATTAATCACAATACCCAATCAAAATAACACAAAAACAACTATATTAACATTGGATTAAGGTAAAATACCAAAGGAAAAGTTATAACATCATCAACAGTCCAAGATCCATCATCATACAATCCATCATCATCGCATACATTAAATGAACGAAAATAAAGATGGAGAGGAGAAAGAAAATTAGATCGAATAACCTGGGAAGGCAATAGTGCCACGATTGTGGCACCTTGTTTCCCCTTCTATTAGGATCGTGGCCAACATGCCACAATCGTGGTTCCTTGCATCTGCTTCTGTCACGATCGTGGCCCTTCCTCCATGCTTTTTTCATAATCGTGGCACATTGGCCATGATCGTGGCCCTCTATTTTAGTTCGGGCCTCTTCCGAATCTCCACCGATCTTTGATATTTGCCCTAAAACATTATCAAACACATAATAGCACCTCAAAAACATAAAATTGAAGCTCAAACATGTGCTCTAACCCATAAAATACTTAAGACACAAATATTTCACTAACTAACACAATGTTAACATAAACACACACTAATCGATTAAATTTAACCACTAAACACATCCTAAAATACTGGCAAAACATGATGCAATCCCCGACTATCAATTTCATCATCATACAATGAATAGGTGTTAGACTAGCCATAGGCATGGAAGAAATAATAGGCTTAGGTTTGTTAGGGATTGGTTCTTTAAGGAATAGATGTTCCTTTTCAACAGCTTTGAGTAGTTTAGAAAGAGTCTCTGTGTTGGGACTCGATCCGGGAACCGAATCCCAACCGGAAAACGGAAACAGAAAATCGAAAAGCGGGAAATCGCTAATCGGAAAACGAATCGAATCAAATACAAAGCGAACGAAATAATCCAACTGAAACAAACACCGACATCCGTAGCGAATATCTCAGCAAAGACTTTAGGA
>JANZLH020000151.1:1051180-1062280 GCA_026770325.2 Erythroxylum fimbriatum | reverse complement strand
TGCTTCTGGCCTGGGATTGGGGTTATCGTCGCGTGCTTCTGGAAGTGGATTCCCTTGCGGTCATTAATATTCTTTCGACTTCCCCTTTTGAACTAACTGAGCTTTCTGATTTGGTGACAGGTATACGCGATTTGATTCGTCGTGACTAAGACGTTCATTTGGCGCACACGCCTCGAGAGGGGAACCGCTGTGCAGATCATTTGGCAGCTCTAGCCACGGTCGCAGCGCCGGGATGTCATTTCCTGCGCGAGCCTCCGTGGAGCCTTTTGGATGAGCTTCACCGGGACCAGCGAGGCACTCTTTATCCTCGATCCCTGCGTAGGGGATTAGATTCTCGGAGCTAGTCTCCCTGTTTTTCTTTCCCATGTATTAAAAAAAAAAAAGAAATGTCAATTTTGACTCGACCCTTCCAGGTATCTTTTGGCTCAGGTTGAACGGATCATGGGTCAAAATTATTTGACCCGATCGGAATGTAAAAAATGACGTTATTTTTTAATTTTTTTAAAAAATAATATATAAAGTTGGGTCGTGGGTCGGACAAGCCCAGCCCGGCCTAGCTCATTGACATCCCTAATAAATATAAGTAAATTCCATAAAAAGAGAGAGCCGAGGGCTAAAGAGGAGGACGGAGGACACAGAGACAGCGTTAGTAGAAAGCAAGAGGTGAGGAGTTGGGATGATAGTAACTAAATCGGAAAGGTTAGGATAGGTCAGGTCTGATTATTAGCTCAAGCAAAGATAATATTTTGTTATAACGCTTGTTATTCATCTTTCTGCAGCAATTAATGTGTATTTTTGCGTTTCAGATACATAGTTCCAAACTCTCAACTATGGCTGCTGAACCCAAAACTAAATACGATCGCCAGCTCAGGTTCCTGAAGATTTATTTGTTTGTTTGATGGAAAAAATTTTAAGGTTTGAGTTCCTTTTCCCTTTATTGGTGTCTTCTCCCTGCAGGATATGGGGCGAGCAAGGACAAACTGCACTAGAGAAAGCCAGCATTTGCTTGCTTAATTGTGGTCCAACAGGTTCTGAAACCTTAAAAAATCTTGTCCTCGGTGGGGTTGGATCAATCACAGTGATAGATGGGTCCAGAGTTGAAGTGGGTGACCTAGGAAATAACTTTATGGGTACATTCTTGTTCTGAGTCATGTTTAATAGTGCATCTGTTTATGGTTCCAATTTCCCGTTTTGCTTTGTGATCTTTATAGTTGATGAATCTAGCATCGGGCAATCAAAGGCAAAATGTGTGTGCGCTTTTCTTCAAGAGCTAAATGATGCTGTTAAAGCCAAATTTATAGAAGAGAATCCTGAGGCACTGATTGAGACAAATCCCCTATTCTTTACTCAGTTCACTTTGGTAGTAGCCACTCAGGTAAGACACTTCGATATCAGTAGGAGGATTTTAGCTCTTTCTACACAGATTTAGGCTTCCGTTTGAAGAAGTTTATTTTTCTTTAATGGAATGTAGCATCCGAGACTGTTCTATCACGTTTAATTTGCTCCACTTGTATCTTTGGTATCTGTGTCCCATGGTTATACATGTATGCATTTATATCTTTCACTCATCCTGAGATTATTACCAGCTGTAGTTTTTAGTGCTCTAATAATTAAGAAGATATCAGGGTCCTAATCTTGTACTTATTTAGAATACTTCTTGGGTAGTCTGTAGTCCTATTCTTGATGGCTATGCTTCAGACATTCAATTACGTCATTTTTATGATCGAGTACCCTGATATCTACAGAAACTTTTCCTTAGAAATGTGGATTCTGTAAGTGATTTTGATGGAAATTTGCTTATGTCACTTGCAGCTGGTTGAAGATTCCATGATAAAACTTGACAGAATCTGTCGAGAGGCTGGTGTGATGTTGATATTTGCACGCTCTTATGGCCTTACTGGGCTTGTTAGGATCAGTGTGAAGGTAAATTTCTAAGTCTTGGCATTCGTAAAATCTATCAAAACTGAGTCCTTATTGCTCCGATACATTTGGAGTTTGGAATATTGGTGAAATGACAACATTTATCTTCTTTTTGCAATTGTTTACTCGGTTTTGATCATGCTACAATTTCTTTATTTATCCTATAGAATCTATGTTCTGAGTCATCTTCTAAGTGCTGTGTGGACTTGTTTTTAACAGGAACATACAGTAATTGAGTCAAAGCCTGATCACTTCTTGGACGATCTTCGGCTAAATAACCCGTGGACTGAGCTCAAGAGGTAAATAGAGTGTTACAAACCTTTTCTTTGTGGTTAAATTGAGTGTCACACATCTTACCGAGACACAAATTAAAGAAACTTATCATCACTCTTCACTCTTCTCAACCTTTTATTTGCCTACCACCCAGACATCATCATCTGTTTCATACATCTCGGTGTTTCTGGTCTGTTCTTTTTTCCCAGTTTGTATTTCTTATTCGAATACTATTGTCAATAGGTTTGCAGATACAATTGATCTAAATGTGACAGAACCTGTTGCCCACAAGCACACACCATATGTTATCATTCTTGTCAAGATGGCTGAAGAATGGACCAAAGCTCATGCAGGTAGTCTTCCATCATCCAGGGATGAGAAGAAAGAATTCAAGGTTTGTGCTTGTGTTTCAAGCTTCCTGTTACTTTTTCCTTTTTAAATTTTGCTACTGCCCTAAAGATGGAGACTTTTGTGTTGGATGTTAGGAACTTATTAAAGCCAGGATGATAGCAATAGATGAAGACAATTATAAAGAAGCTATTGAGGCTTCCTTCAAAGTTTTTGCTCCTCTAGGAATTAGTAAGTGCAATTTTTTGGAATCTATGTGTAGCTTTCTGATGATTATTTTACAGGGCTTGTAAGTTTAGAAAGAGTGAAAGGATGACACATTGGTACCTGTAGTTTTGAATGTATTGGAAGGGCAAAGGAAATTGCATACTACCTTCTTTGGTTGTTCCAGATGCATGAGCTGCACCTGGTAGCATATTCTTAATCTGTTCTGCCTGATTGCATGGTGTGGTGGATTTACCTTGTTTTATATTGCTGATAGCCTTATAACATTGTACATTCCGTGTCCTAATTAACCCTCATTGAAAAACGTATACAAGGTATTGAAAGATAATTGAATTGGCTAATCATGCATTTTCTAACGTGAATTTTGGTGAACGTTAGCTTTTACTGTCATTGTTAATTATTATAATAGCATTTAGTTTCAAGTTAATGGTGGCCAATTCTGTAACTCTTCTCTCCCTTTTTGGGCATTTTAGGTTCAGATCTGCAGAAAATAATAAATGACAACTGCAGTGAAGTTGGTTCTAATTCATCTGACTTTTGGGTGATGGTAGCTGCTTTAAAGGTAAATTTGCTTTCCTTCAATCCTAGATAACCACAGCTAATGTCTTTTAGATTAGGTTGGTAATTGTTGACGCCTCACAGGCTCTGCTGAGGCAATGCTTTTAGAATTATTTCCAGAATGGATTAATAAAGAACGTATTTCTGAGTATGAATACTGCATTGTTAATGAATATGGATCAGAAATAATTGTGTTCCTTAGCTCAGCAATTCTTAAGTGAGAATTCCTTAGCGTAGCAATTCTTAAGTGAGAATCCGTATTATATTCCATATTATTGGGTGCTTACCTGCACGTATATAGGCAGGCATGTGTAAAAGTTCTTCAGATCTCCACTTTGGAAAAATTGTGTAGGTAACTAATGAGATATGCTGGGTTCTTTTGAGGCTTGCTGATTTCTCATCATGCAGTCATATGTTTGTGATAATGTGATGTCAATGTGTTGAAGGAGAGCTAGGGGGAGTTAGGATTGAACAGAATTATAGATGAGTGCTCATTTTTCATGCTTTTCTTTTTATGGCACTTTTTCTTGAATTGGTTTTATTTTCTCAAATCATTCTTTAAATTTGTAGGATTTCATTTTGAATGAAGGTTGCGGTGAGGCACCGCTTGAGGGTTCAATACCAGATATGACATCCTCTACTGAGTGAGTTACGGATCTTTCTGTCCACTGTTGTTAGAGTTCCATATTTTAGTGCTTTTTCAACTCTCCTGTAGGCTGTATGTAAATTTGCAGAAGATATACCAAGCAAAAGCTGAGGCTGATTTTCTTATTGTTGAGCGTCGAGTAAGAGAAATTCTAAAGAAAATTGGTAGAGATCCACATAGCATCTCAAAGACAATGATAAAAAGCTTCTGTAAAAATTCAAGAAAACTAAAGGTAACCTTTTAAAGTTTTTGCAAATGTAATAATTGCATTTCCATGTTAAATATTGGTAACAAAAATGATTGTGTGACAAAATCATCTTGACAACTGTAAACATACTTTTTTGAAGTATGTGCTCTGTTTTAAGAATTTCTCTGTCGGAAAACTTTCTTTTGGAGGGTTATAACAGAGAATCTAGCATGATTTGTGATGATAGAAAACTTTGTATTTTCTTATCTTCTAATGAGCATTGCTACTAAAATTTTGTATTTGTTTTTGGTTTAGAACACAATCTGACATGAATTGTTGTTATTGAGTTGTGTAATACCTTGCATTGGATTACTCACAAAGTTTGCACCTTTAGATCAAGCCTATCACATGTCAAAATGTGCATTCTTGGAAACTGAAAATTGCTTCGGAAGAATGTTAAGATGAGTGAAGTGGCAGCTAATTATTTAGGCTTATGGTTAACACTTAGGTAAGAAATCTAAAGTTTCCCTGGTTTATTGGTTTGCAGGTTTGCAGATATCGCCTTATAGAGGATGAGTTTAACAACCCTTCCATACCAGATCTGCAAAAGTATATAACCAATGAGGAGTACAGGTAAGGCTTGGTTACTTGTTTATGCTTTAAGACCAACAAGATGATATACAATTATCCATGTTTTTCAATCTTATTGCTTCTTCCCGAAACAAAATATTGGAAAATAGCAGGCAAGAGACATCATTTTGTGATGAATGGTATTTATTCTTCTAGTTGAGATTTTTTTACATTACCTCTAGTATGAAAAGCATAGATTAACTGTTAAGGGTTACATACCGGGTGGGAAAAGTAATTTTTGATGCAAGCAATCTGTGACTTTATGTCTATATTTTGCAGTGTTGCCATGGGGTTTTACGTCCTGCTTCGAGCAGTTGACCGTTTTGCTGCTAATTGTAATAGCTTTCCTGGGCAATTTGACGGGTAACGGATGAAACCTTGCTAGCGGCCCTCTGCTTTCAAAACCAATATAATGTGTCTAGAGACTTGAGACTTGCATGCCAACCCTTTTTTTCTCAACAGGGAAATGGATGATGATATATCTCGACTGAAAACTACAGCAGTGAGTTTGCTTAATGACTGGGGTTGCAATGGTTCAAACTTGACTGAGGACCTTATAAGCGAAATGTGCCGATTTGGTGCTTCAGAGCTTCATGCTGTGGCTGCCTTCATTGGAGGAATTGCATCACAAGAAGTGATCAAGGTCTCCTTAATTCCTGAGTATAGATAGTTAACACATTTCTAATGACCTTTATAATTAGCTTTTCAACATTTCATTTGTGGTTTTGTTTCTTGTGGCCTCATTACAGCTCATAACGCGGCAATTTGTTCCCATGTCTGGGACTTTGATATTCAACGGCATTGATCACAAGTCTCAAGTTTTAGCACTGTGAAATGCTTTTCCGGGGGCTTATGGTTGCTTATTGAGCTTCTCCAGTCATCATCTTGGTTAGACTAACAACTGTCTATGCGGACAGATTTGTTGTTCTAGTGGTTTATTTGCATTGCCTGAAGGCAAGGCATTGTGAGGCAATTCTTGGTGATATGCAGCTCCCTGATTAATTTTAAACTTTGTGGGGATAATTGAAATTGTGACAGTGGAAGAATGATAGGGTAATATGGAAATATTAGGACCCTTGGTGTAATATAATTGTTGAGAATTTTGGTTTCCTTGTTTATCTTATGAGGTTCATGTTTTTTCTTTTTTTCGAAAATATGAGGCTCATGTTGGGAAAGAAAAAACGTTTAAAAGCTGTATTTTCGTTTCCCAATTATATGCTAACAAATCAATATTTGTTAGCATAATTATGGATGAATCCCCAACCCCAAGGGCCCTCAGTCGCAGGCCTGACCACCGCTGGAGGATTGAATCACGGTATACTCTCCCCTTTTCTAATTTAATAGGAGGGAACTATCATACTAAATCATTAATAGTAATCTTCGTACTTCTTTGTCAAAATTATTTTGGTCATCATATTGAACCGATTGTTATCTTTATAATCTTTATCAAGCTGTATATGCTTTTCTTCTAATACTTCTTGCATTCAATGATAATGAAGATGGATATGTTTTGTTCTAGAGTGAGAGATTGAATTTTTGGTTAAGTGAACAGTACTTTAATTGTTGCAATGCAGCATATATTTTTCTTGGTCTTGGTCTAATTGAAGTAAGAATTTTTTGTCATCTAAGCATTTTCTTATAAGCATCTATGATATGTTCAACTTTAGTTGCGTACAAGGCAACTAATTGGCTGTGATTAGGTTAATATTTAGATTTAATGCAAATGCACGGTATAGTTGTAGTTATCGCAAGAAAGTAGGAGTTAATCTTACGAAGATTGTAATTACTAGTAGTTACTCTTTCTCTATTATGTAACCTAAGGATTAGATTTTGGATTTTAATTAAAAATTAAACTAATTAAACAAACTAAAAATTAAAATAATTCTAAACTCAAGACAGGAAAGTATATGGAAAAATCAATATCAAATAATAATGGCTAGGTTATGAATTATCCTAAGAATCATTAACTATTAACTCTCTATTATGCAATTATATTATTGATTATTCGACCGTGAAATTTCCTATTTTATGTTAATACCTTTATCAAAACTATTAATAACTAATCCAGTTGATTAAAATAACTGTTTCTAGTTAAAACTCTTGGGATTATATAATTGATTTTTGAATATTTAATTATTTAAATTAAATCTACATATTTAATCTAAATACATTAAATATTTAGATTTGACTTTAATCTAAAGGATTTATGTCAGCCAATCACTACGTTTGCTTGCAACCTCTTCCAATTATGGTAGATCTATTCATATAAGAGGATTTCTCAATCTCAATCATATGAAATCAAATCATGCACTAATATTTCAGATATATTAGAACAAGAATAAAACATATAATTAAATCGCAATAAATCAATCAACATAATTACAATGAATAAAAGATCAAAACATATTGTTATTTTCACTTAGGGTTCATCACACTTAGGCACTAAACATGCTTAGTTACTCATAGAAATCAAAAAACAAAGATAAATCCGTAGAAAAACTAATAGAAAACAAAGACCTCTTAATTCTAAATCTCCTTTTTTTTTTTAATTCTATTGGATCTTCTTGCAAACCTGGCTATGATGTTGTTATCTAACGAATCTCCTGACATATTTTTCATGTTTTCCTCGTCCCTTAATCAAACTCTAGGTGTCTCACGTCTCAAAACTGTTTAATAACTCAGCTCTCCTTGTTTTGCCTCTGCTTATGTCATTTCATAGTAAAAATTAGGGTTTATGGAACATACATGGTCACTTACATGGTCGTGTAGGTGACTGTATAGCCCCAAAACACCTAAAATCGTGACTTTACATGTTCACAGAGACTTCCACGAATACATACACGATTGTGTAAATCCAAATTACTTCAAATATTTGTTTTATGCCATGATTTTATCTGAATTCTTCTCTTTTAGGTTCGAGAAGGCAATTATGACCTATAAATGCACTTGAAGAGAATTAAGTACCAGAAATATAACAAAACTATTGAATAACAAGCAAAGCATGTTAAATATGGGTGTATAATTATAGTGAAAAGTATAAGATCTCTCAAATCAATACAAAGTAGAACTCGTAACCATAAGCTTGCAATATCATCATATCTCCACCATTTGTATGTAAATTAGAAACGAAAATCAAAAGGTCTTTATAAGGGTTTAATGGGTCTTAGGTAAGGTATGATTAGGATAATCAAAGTGTGATAAATGTGAAGGAAATTTACAAAGGAAACATTACAAGAAACTTGTTACTTCACTATATATATGACCTTGCGTTATAAATCCATTGGTACTATACATTTTTTTTATATGCTCGCAACATATTTTTTTAAATAATTTCGAGCATTCATCATGTACTAGAATTGAAAAAATATTGGACCTTTCAAATTTTCAAGTTTCAAACAATCAAGTAATATAAATAACCTTTATGGTTCAAATTAATAAAAAGTCTTCAAGAAAAATAGGGTAAAGGTTAATAATGTGGTTATAATCGATGAAAAAGGCTAAAGCTCAAAATTGGTTACTCCTTAGGGTAAAATGTAGTAGGGTAATTTTCAAAGAAATAGGCTTAAACAATTGTTGAATCTAAGTATATTTATCACTTTAATGCTTCTAATTTAACAAAATTTGGTCTCAATATGTATAATAAACTAAGTTCTAGAATTACTATGCATGATAACACACATGAAAGAATAAAAGAGCTTAAAATTTTGTGTATTTTGCTTTAGGCTCAAAAGCTCACCCAAAAATTGGTTTTATGCGTGTAAATAATATGTAATTTTTATTCAAATTGACTATCTTAATGACTACTAAAAATATGACATACAAGTAAGTGTATTGTAACTATCATCTTTTTGTATACTAATTCAAATCAATAATCAGTCATGAAATAAAATATTTATAGACAGATTTCAACTAATTTAAGATATCAATTATTAAAGTAAATATCAAAGATTATAATAAACTTAAAAAAATTATCAACACCTCCCCTACATTTAAAATTGTAAATTGTCCCCAATACACACAATATAAGCATCGTAACATAAAAATTAAGAAGTTGGGGAATTTTGGTACTTTACTAAGTAATAAGATTTTCCAATTTTGACAAATTTGGAATTGTCCATCCAATACTAGATATAAACATCCTTGCATAATATAAATAGAAAGGGATAAAAAGATAAAAGAAAATAAAATGACAATAAAGGAGATAAATATGAAATAATGAAAAATGAAAAAAAGCCCTATGTTAACAAAAAATAAAAAATGAAATAGAATTTAAAAACAAAACATGTCCTAAATCTTAGGTTGCCTCCCAAATATCATTTGTTTAACGTTGTTAGCTCAACGTACCTTTTATGCTTACCATCAACCAAGGTCTATAATTAGTAGCTTACTTTTACCCGTTTCTCCATATAGTAGTTTCGTAACCTGTAAATAAATCACACGTTGTAAGATAATAATAATAAGGACATAATTTATAAAAATTAATAAATCCAACTAACTACATTAATGCCCTTTTCAATGAAAAACTGTAATAAAACAAGAGATAACAAAACTCCTTGAATCTTCGATTGACTCAAATAGTTTGTCTTGTGGGAAATGGGAACCATCCATACTGAATGTGACTACCAATGATTCATCAGTAGTTCCCTTATTTAGCTCCTCTTGTTCTCTGCATTCACCTTTGTCCACTCTCCTTCTTTATCTTCCTGGACAAAGACTTCCTATTCTTCTCTTTTTTCAATCATCTCTTACCACTTCTCTGCTTCCTCTTCTTCAATAGAGGCTTCCTTTTATTCGTTAGAGGCTTCCTCTTCTTCCTTTTCCTCTACTACCTATGTCATCTGCTCATCTTCTGCTACTATAGTAGCAGTTTCTTCCTCTCTTTCTTGATATGCAACTTCATTCATGATATCTACCTTCATTTCTTCTTGTTAATAAGCTCAACTAATATGTTAAGTTATGCTCAATATATTCTGGTGAAGAAAATATCTCATTGAATTCACGTAAGCTATCTTCACTTTTGGCAAGGTATTCCTTTATTTTATCTGTAATACTTTCTTGTGGTTGTTGTTGTCGTGAATATTCAGTTGGACCATAATCGTTCCATCAATCAACATAATGGTTGCTTCGACCGAAACCATAAGTATTCTCATAAGGTGCAATCTGAGGTTGGTTGTGCATACTAGGTTGCTCTCACGTGTAATTTGATGCTTGACATTAAAAATATAATGGTTACTCTCACATATGTCGCAATAAAGTACATATATAAAAAAAAACTATTTAAAAGAAAAATGAGCCATTATTAGATATTATTTAAACTTTATTATGGAAAAGATTCATAATTGAAATCTAATTCGAATTAAATGAATAAAAAAGACATGATAAAAATGAAATTAAGCTCAAAATAATGAAAATTGATGCAAATTAGGCATAAAAAATGCAACTAGGAACTGTTGAAGTTAATCGAATGTATTCGCATATGAGTGCATTTAAATTAAATATGATGGGATGATATTACATAAAAATAAAAAAGTAAAAAAAGATTGAAAAAGATTAAGTATTGATAAGCTTTATATCATAACTTTTTAGTTTATTAGAACATTGAAGCTAAAATATGATCATCACTTTCCCTCATCTTTTTTGGTGAAATGGAAACAGAAAAAGAGCAAAAAGCCTAAGGCCTCATAAAAGAAACAGAACAAGCATCATTATGCAAAAACTAGTGAATCCCTGACACAGGACTCTCCCGCACAAACCACCAATGCAAAGAAGAAGAGCCCTGTTTGGCCAAGAAGTCAGTACACTGATTCTCTTCTCTGAAAGTATGACTAATACAGCAAATCCAATCCTTCCGCAAAAGATATCTAATGTCCTCAATGATAACCAAATAAGGATGGGAGGGTGGACAATTGCCAGAGATTAGATTAATAGCTTCAAGAGAGTCTGATTCCACAAGAACCCTCCTAAATCCACAATCCCATGCTAAAGAGATTTCATGAAATATGGCTTGAAGCTCAACCAACATATTAGTTGCTAGACCAAGATAGCTGGAAAAATCGACAATCCAACACCCAAACCCATCCTACAATAGGCCACCAAAACCTACATTGCCGGGATTTCCCAAAGAGCTACCATCCACGTTAAGCTTAACAAAGTCATCTATATATGCCTTCCTAACTGTGGCTCTAGCATTTACGCAGTTATTGGTATATAGTCATCTATTTTTAAACCCAAATAATTGAAATGCCTATTCAATGATGTTGACAGCATATAAATAGTACTAGTGTAGATTTCAATTAATTTGGGCATATTGGAA
>JANZLH020000151.1:1029223-1051080 GCA_026770325.2 Erythroxylum fimbriatum | reverse complement strand
TTGGAAATAAATGCAAGTTACTTTGAATTAGATATAAGGGTTGATTTTGAGTGAGTTTAATGTACATGGCTTTTATGCTTGGTTTGTGAAATTATGACATGTGCATGAAAACGTATTTTCAAGAATATGCCATTTGGGCATAAAAATCTAGTTTTTATGCATGGATTACATGTTATGTGGGTTAGGTCAAGTCCACCCAAGAAAATGTCACGTGCACGTCGACCAAGAATAGGCTTATCCCGCCTGCCCGCAAGTGGCACGGAGTACCTTTTAGGACTCCTCAAGAACACGACTACACAAGGCCATTTTATGGAATTGTGTGGTTCGTCATGATTTATGGACTTGCCTAGCTATTTGTGATGTGTTTGTGTGCTTACATATGTTGCAAGGTTTGAAAATGCAAAACTTATGAAAATTGTGACTTTGGGTTGATACATTTGAAAATATGTGTTTTATGAGTCTTATGAGATAGTACTATAACCTTGAAGGTTTTAAATTGTTTTTGCTTATTACTGAGTATAAACGTGCTACCCACGAGCATTAGCTCACCCCCTCACCTCCCCACCTCAGGTGACGACCAAGTTAGCGAATGATCGAGATGAGCATCGGGACGACACTCCAAATTGCATTTTTGTTATTTTGTTCTTTTGTAGTTTGAAATTGTAAAACAATGCTTTAAATGCATTTTGAGAAAATTTGTGCTTTTGTAAGTTGTCCTTTTTGGGTCATGTTGTAAATGGCTTGAAATGCCTATTAAAGCATTGTAAAATGTTTATTTGATGCAAATGGAATGCATATGGGTTATGTTTAATTATGGCTTTTCAAAGTTTACATTGCTATGTTTTGAAATTTCATGTGGGTAGGAATGTGTTATGAATGCAGGTGGAATCCTAGCATGTTAGAAGTAGAGTGGATGATATGAAGTTTGTGGTTGTTGGATGGAGAATTTGAAAGACATGCATGTCATAAGTGAGGATGTTGCTTTAGGATTGTGATGATGATGGCTTGCATAAATGTTTTGAATGTGTAGGTTTGATGAACAATTGGAGTTGGGGTTTGAATTTTGATAAGTTGAACTTGGTGTTTGATTAGAGTATGAAGTGTTATAGTGTTGGAATGGGTGAATTTTGGAAGATTAGAAGTGCTCATGATGTTTGGATAGGTTCTTGGCAAGTTTTGGTGTGGCATGGGGGCATGGGGAGCCCTCATGTCCGTTAAACGGACATGACTGTCCGTTTAACGAACAGTCTCGGGTGGAAAAACACCCTTTGGCTGTCAGTCTCGGGTGAAAAACGCCCCTTTTGTCACTTCATGTCCGTTAAACGGACACGCATGTCAGTTTAACGGACAGCCTCGGGTCAATTTGGCCTCCGAAGCTCAAACCATGTCCGTTTAACGGACATGTGCTGGAAAAGTTGTTCTTTTGGCTATTTTAGAAGCAGATTTGGGTTTTGAGGTTTACTAGAGTACGCTCACTACCAATAAGAAATGACAGCAAGTGACCCTTCAGGGTTTTCAGCAAGACTCATGTCTCAGAACGTTGGGCTTTGGAAACGGGGTCCAACAGGTATTGAGTTTTCATGGTCAATTCTGGCTCCCAAATTACTTCCTCGAGTCTATTGTGTTACCAAAGTACTTTCACCAGAGGTATTTGCTTATTTATGAGTTGTCGGACTTCTTTGGCTAAGATAGATGTTGGCCCTTCCTCATAAGACAAATCCAGTTGGACTTGAATTTCTTGCATAGGAATCTTATATGTATTATCAGACCGATATCTTCTCAACATGAAAATATGAAACACATCATGCAACTTGGCCAATTCTTCAAGAGGAGCTAATTGATAAGCTACTAGTCTAATTCCCTTAAGAATTTCATAAGGATCGATATATCGTGGGCTGAGCTTACCTTTCTTCCTAAATCGAAGTATGTGTTTCCATGGTGATACTTTCAGGAATACCTTATCACCTACCTGATAAAATCTTTTCTTTTTAAATTGGCATAGGACTTCTGCCTATCACTGGCAGCTTTCAATCTTTATTAGATAACTTGAACTTTCTCTTCAGTATCTTTCATAATATCAGGCCGATCATCTTGTTTTCAATTAATTCAGTCCAACATACAGGAGTTCTACACTTCCTACCATATAGGGCTTCATAGGGCGCCATGCTAATACTAGTCTAATAACTGTTATTATAAGCACACTCTATCAGAGAAAGATAGTTATCCTAACGTCCTGGGAATTCTAACACACAACTCCGAAGCATATCTTCCAATATCTGAATAACTCGTTCAGATTATCCATCTGTTTGAGTATGGAAAGCGGTACTGAACTTGACTTGAGTACCCAAAGCCTTTTGCATACTTTTCCAAAATCTTGAAGTAAATCGAGGATTATGATCAAAATAATAGATAGTGGCACCCCATGCAACCTCACTATCTCATTCACATATAGGTTTGCAAGCCTATCCAATGAATAATTAGGATGAATAGGTAGAAAGTGAGCAAACTTGGTGAACTTATCAATAATCACCCACACAACATCACACTTCCTTTGAGTGAGAGGAAGTCCAGTGACAAAATCCATGGTAATGTTATCCCATTTCCATTGAAGAATCGAAATAGGATGTAACAAACTAGATGGAACTTGGTACTCAGCATTAACTTGCTGACATTTCATACCTGACCACCAGTAATGCTGCTTCGGATCTTGATACATCTTATTTCCAGCAGGATGCGTTGTAAAGACAGTATTATGAGCCTCAAACAATAACTTTCTCTTCAATTCATCATTAGCTGGCACACACAATCGATCTTTATAATACAGATCACCATCTTCTATCACAAAAAGTCTGGTTGTTTGCCTTCCCGAGTCGTCAAAATAAGTTGTTGCAACTTATCATCAACTTTCTGAGCATCATAAATTTCTTGCCTCAAGGTAGGCCTAACTATCAACTGAGATATTAAAGCCTCATTAGAAATAAATCTCCTTTCACTCTATTGCACTGATAATGCTGAAATAGTCTTTTGACTCAAGGCATTACCCACGACATTAGCCTTACCCAGATGGTAATCTACAATGTAGTCATAATCTTTAAACAACTCTAACCAATGTCGTTGTCTCAGATTAAATTCCTTCTGAGTAAGCAGGTGCTTCAAACTTTTATGATCAATAAAAATCCTACACTTTTCACTATACAAGTAGTGCTGCCAAATTTTCAAAGCAAATACTACCACTGCAAGTTCAAGATCATGTGTAGGGTAGTTCTATTCGTGAGGCTTTAGTTGACTAGAAGCATATACAACTACCTTTCCATCCTGCATCAAAACACAGCCCAAACCATTTCTAGATGCATCACTAAACATAACGTATTCCTTACCAGAAGCAGGTTAAGCCAATACAGGAGCTTCAGGAAACATTCTTTTTAGTTGATCAAAAATAATTTGACATCTAGCAAACCATTCATACTTCACTCTACAACCATCTTATTGTCAAATTAACCATGAAATACTCTAATTAGGGTCAATACTTATTGATTGGATGCTTTAAATTTTTTTGAATGGGTTTTAAATCATTAATACCCATTATTTTCCAAAAAGGGCATTTCAGTCCTAAACTTTCAAAACTTCTTAAATCCATCCGATCATACTTATTTTCAGTCTGTTTTAGTATCATTAAACTTTAATACTTATTATGGATATTTTTCAATATTTAGGTGTTAGGTCCCTTAAAAATTACTATTCACCCAGATTCATTATCTATCAAAAATACTATTCACCGAAATCATCCAAATTTCATTCAAAAGTGTCAATTAAATCCTCAAAGCACATTTTGGGACTTTTAAAACTCATTCGGACTCATTCCGTAGCTTTTCAAAATTTTTGGAAAATTTCTAGAGAAATTTTTAATCGAACCCAAAACCATTTATGGTCTATTTGTGATCTTCGTTCTAACCTCAATAATACATTTAAACGCTTAAATTACTCTAATATACCATAAATAGAGCATACACTATAAAATGCATGTATAACACATTACACAGTATAATAATTAAACTAGGATATTACACATGGCAAGTTTAAGAACTGTTCAAAATCCAAATGTGACAATGACATGAAGATATACCATTATTACGATAAACTAGGACACATTAAAAGGTTCTACTATAAGTGGAAGAGGGATTAGAGAAAGCAAGATCTTCAAAACCATGGTGATGATAAGAGTACAGATTAACTGCTTCAGCCCCAAATGATGAGGTGTCCCTAATTTACACAACTAGTGAATGCTTCCATGTCAGCAATATTAGTTATGAATGATTGATTCACAAGGGAGCATCTTATCATTGTATTCAAAGAAGGAGTACTTATCAAACTACAAGAATGGAGATTTACAGAGTGTAAAGATGGGAAATCAAAGTTCTACTAAGATAGTCAATATTGGTGATATCTGGGTTCAGACAACGTCGGATACTTACTAACGTTAAGAGACGCATGACACATCCGCAATCTAAGACTTAATTTATTATCAGTAAATGTGTTAGATCAAGAACACTTTTAGCATGATTTCAATGATAGGAAGTTGAAACTTCCAAATGCACAATGACAATTGCCTAAGGAGAGTTATATTGCTCGCTCTATAAGACACACATAAAGGTGTATTGTGGTGTGTAACACCTTAATACCAACTAGGAGGATATGCGGATGCCATACAAAACAAAACTAAAATAAACCAAGACATTCCAACAATCCTTAGAAAGTAAGGCAAACATATATCACATTTCATAAGTCATTGTGTTATAAATAGGACACAATATACACATTGTATTTATCAAATCCATGCCATAAAATCAAACCCATCCTATGTGATGGTTATTATAGGCCATTTACACAA
The DNA here is from genome assembly GCA_026770325.2 of Erythroxylum fimbriatum. Lineage (NCBI taxonomy): Eukaryota > Viridiplantae > Streptophyta > Magnoliopsida > Malpighiales > Erythroxylaceae > Erythroxylum > Erythroxylum fimbriatum. The sequence goes on along the minus strand of JANZLH020000151.1, from coordinate 1,046,192 downwards.
ACAACAAAAAATGTCTTATGATATTGAATACAACTCAAAGCTTAAGCACAACATGTCCCAAAACATAATACGTCCTTATTTGGCCACTAGGTTGTCCCAGCCTTACCTTTTTATCAAGACCTACACGGAGGAAAAACCATTGTGCTAAGAAAATAATTTAGAGGGAAAAATAAATAAAACAAGATACAAGATGGTGACTGCTTCCTACAGTCGTCTAATATTTACATGTAAATGAATCTTGACATATCACATAGCAATCTTTGATTATTCAAATCAGAGAGTAATCTAACTATCAATTGCATCATAATAGAACAAATATCAAAACACATACAGAATTGCTTACTAATCTTTTCAAAAGTGGGTAACAGGAACAAAATAGAAGATACCTATGATTGGTATCTACAAAAATAGAAGAGACTTAAGTCTATAAAATATAAGACATCGAAGAACAAAAGAACTACAGACCCCTTCTAAGCATGCCTATTTACCCACAACTAGGACTTGGCAGGTTAAAGCAAATCATATCACATTTCAGAGCCACTTGCAAAAGAAATAATGCATAACATATGAAGTTATTCCTTTTGCTCAAATTGAAAGTGTTCATTCATGCCTGATCAAACTTAATATGCCTTATGAATATAAGCCTTTGCAATAATGCATCAATAAAAGCATTAAGTAATTGCACATTATAAGCATGAGTCTCATAGTTGCAGTGATATCCGAAAGAGTTTTGGAGGAGATTCGGTAGCATTTGGGTAAGGAAAAATTCATCCTTGGGCTAAAAATGGGTGTGATGCACGACTGTACCCAATTTCCAGCTTTTCTCAAGACAAGTTTTCGGGCCAATTGTATATGGCCATTCTAACATAGAAACTAAGGTTTTTAGTGATATATTTTTCTAAAAAGATGTTCCTCTATATCTTAAGTTTCTAATGACATAAAGTTAATGCAATTTGGTTCATTATTCTGAGAGTTATACCCAAAATATTACATAATGTTCTCAAATAGGGACAATAACCAGAACTTAACTTCAAGCCAAATGTCAAACAGAACTCAAATTCGATTCCTTCATGAAATTTGCATACCTATGTATTTAGTTTAATCTCCAATTAAAAGTATCCCATTTGGATATCTACAAGTCAAGATATGGCTAAAATACCGGTGTCTGTTCAGTGGAACCACTCCATCTAACAAGGTACACATTCCAATTAACTCACTTCAATCTTATTATTCAAAAGTAACACCAAAGACACATGCAAATGAACTAGAAACATTCCATTTTCATCTAGGATACTTCTCTTAACAAAACCCCTCACGTTACAATTAAAAAACCCAACAACATATCAAAATTTCCATACTTTTGAAAGGAGTGATTCAAAACCCTTATTCTTCACTCTAATTGCTTGCCTTCTTTAGTCTTCTTCTCTTCTACACATAAAATACCCATTCACTACTCATTTCCAACAATCAGAGATGCATAACATAACCCTAGCTAAAGAGGAGATGAGAAAGGAGCTAAATTTCACACCAAAACATGCAATTAACATATCTTAACTTTAAATGCACAAAGGGATTTAACAAGATGGTGTATGTAGAGAGAGAAGCTCAATCTTTTGCAAATTTTTGAGTTTGCCGACCCTCTTCTTCTTCATCTGCATGTTTTTTAGACAAAGGTATAGATGGGTGACATGCCATTTTCCACATGGCTAAATGTTATGGTGTGGGACATATGACAAATGGTTCCATCTTATTGGTTTCTACTTTTCACCTTTCATTAATAACAAAAATGACTACACCTTTGTCTTATTCTATGAAATTGCATTCAATCTTAATACATTTAGCAATTTAGTCCATGATTAATGTATCTTTATGCATGTATAACACAATTAACACAAATTACAAAATACCCCTGCAATTCCGTTAATACCGATTATGTTTCAAACTAAACACTCACTTTCCTAATCGTTAACACCCATTACATATACTTTCATAGACAAGAAACATTCCTAGTAGGGTATAGTTTGGGGCCTCACATGTCTCTCCCCTTTAAAAGAATTTCATCCTCGAAATCCATCCCTGATGAGAATAGCTTGGGATGTTGAGCCCTCATAGTCGATGGTGTTGCCAGAGTACTTTCACTAGAGGTATTTGTTTATTTTTAAGTTGTCAAACTTATCTGGCCAATATAGACACAGGTCCCTCCTTATAAGAAAAATCTGGTTATACTTGAATTTCTTGCCCAAGAACCTTATGTGTATCATCAAGCCAATATCTTCACATTATAGAAACCCGAAACACACCGTGCAACTTGGTCAATTCTTCAGGAAGAGCTAACTGATAAGCTACTAGTATAATTTTCTTAAGAATCTCATAGAAACCGATGTATAGTGGGTTGAGCTTACCTTTCTTCCCAAATCGAAGTAAATTTTTCCATGGTGACACTTTCCAATTATCTCCTACTTAATATTCATTATCTTTCATTTTTAAATCAACATAGGATTTCTGCCAATCACTGGCGGCTTTCAATCTTTGTTGGATAATTTGAACTTTCTCTTTGATATCTTTTACGATATCAGGCTTGATCATCTTGTTTTCACTTAATTCATTCCAACAAACCGGAGTCTTACACTTTCTATCATAGAGGGCTTTATAAGGCATCATGTTAATACTAGTCTGATAACTATTGTTATAAGCAAACTCCATCAGAGAAAAATATTTATCCCAACTTCCTAAGAATTCTAACAGATAACCCTGAAGCATATCTTCCAATACCTAAATAACTCGTTTAGTTGTCCATTTGGCATATCTTCCAATACCTAAATAACCCATTCAGATTGTCCATCTGTCTAAGGGTGGAAAGTGGTACTAAACCTAATTTGAGTATCCAAAGCCTTTTGCAGATTTTTCTAAAATCTTGAAGCAAATCAAGGATCACGGTCAGAAATAATGGACAATGGTACCTATGTAATCTCACTATCTCATTCAGATATATATCTGCAAGCTTATCCAATGAATAGTCGGGACGAACAAGCATCAAATGAGCAGACTTGCTGAACTTATCCACAATCACCATATAACATCATGTTTCCTTTAAGTGAGAGGGAGCCCAGTGACAAAATCCATGGTAATGTTATCCCATTTCTATTCAGGAATCGAAATAGGATGTAATAAACCAGATTGAACTTGGTGCTCAGCTTTAACCTGCTGACATGTCAAACATTTGGATATATAATCTACAACATCACGTTTTATACCAAACAACCAGTAATGCTGCTTCAGATCTTGATACATTTTATTTCCCCTAGGGTGCATTGTGAAAACAGTATTATGGGCCTTAAACAATAGCTTTTTCTTTAATTCATCATTAGTTGATACACAGAACTGATCTTTGTAATACAGATCACCATCTCCTTTCACAAAAAAGTCAGGTCGTTTGCCTTCCTGAGTTGCCAAGATAAGTTGTTGCAACTTATCATCAACTTTTTTAGCATCACAAGTCTCTTGTCTCAAGGTAGGCCTAGCTTTTAATTGAGCTATTAAAGCCCCCATCAGATGCAAGTCCCCACTCACCTTGCTGCACTGACAATTTCGAAATGGTTTTCCATCTTAAGGCATCAGCCATGACATTAGCTTTACCAGGATGATAGTCAACAATACAGTCATAATCTTTAAACAGTTCTAACCAATGCCATTGTCTTAGATTAATTTACATGCAAATGAATCATGACATATCACATAACAATCTTTGATTATTCAAATCAGAGAGTAGTTCGACTATCAATTGAATCAGAACAGAACAAATATCAAAGCACATACAGAATTGCTTACTAATCTTTTCAGAAGTGGGTAACGGGAATAGAACGGAAGATACCTATGATTGGTATCTACAGAAATAGAAGAGACTTAAGTCTTTAAATAGAAGACACCGTAGTGTCTAAGAACAAAAATAGCTACAGACCCTTCTAGGCATGCCTATTTACCCACAACTAGGACTTGATAGGTTAAAGCAAATCATATCACAGTTTAGAGCCACGTGCAAGAGAAATAATGCATAACATATGAAGTTATTCCTTATGATCAAATTGAAAGTGTTCATTCATGCCCGATAAAGCTTAATATGACTTATGAATATGTCTTGCAATAATGAATCAATGAAAGCATTTATGCAATTACACATTATAAGTATGAGTCTCATATTACCCTAATAACTGGGTTTGCTAAGTTACAGTGATATCTGAAAGAGTTTTGGAGGAGATTCAGTAGCATTTGGGTAAGGAAAAATTCATGTTTGGGCTAAAAATGGGGGTGATGCACGGCTATACCCAATTTCTAGCTTTTCTCTGGACAAGTTTTCGGGTCAATTTTGTATGGTCATTCTGACATAGAAACTGAGGTTTTTAGGAAATATGTTCTCTTAAACAAATGTCCCTCTATATCTTAAGTTTCTAATGAAATAAAGTTAATGTAATTTGGTTCATTATTCTGAGAGTTACACCCAAGATACTATAGACTGCTCTCAAATAAGGACAACAACCAGAACTCAACTTCAAGCCAAATTTCAAAAACTTTAGAGACATAAATCAAATTTGATTACTTCATGAAAGTTGTATAAATATGTATTTAGTTTAATCTAAAATTAAAATTACCCTATTTGGATATCTACAGGTCAAGATATGGCTAAAATACGAATGTATGTTTACTGGAACCACTCCATCTAACGAGGTACACACTCCAATTAACTCACTTTAGTCTTATTAAGCAAAAGCAACACCAAAGACACGTGCAAATGAAACAACAACATCCCATTTTTATCTAGGATACTTATCTTAACAAAACCCCTCACGTTACACTCAAAAAACCTAGCAACATATCAAAATTTCCATACTTTTGAAAGGAGTGATTCAAAACCCTTATTCTTTACTCCAATTGCTTGCCTTCTTTGGTCTTCTTTTCTTCTATACACAACATACCCATTCACTACTCATTTCCAACAATCATAGATGAATAATAGAACCCTAGCTGAAGAGGAGATAAGAAAGGAGATAAATTTCACACCAAAACATGCAATTAACATACCTTAACTTTAAATGCACAAAGGGATTTAACAAGATGGTGGATGGAGAGAGAGAAGCTCAATCTTCTACAGATTTTTACGTTTTTCAACCCTCCCCTTCTTCATCTACATGTTTTTAGACAAAGTTACAGATGGGTGATATGTCATTTGCCACGTGGCTAAGTGTTATGGTGTGGGACATATGACAAATGGTTCCATCCTATTGGTTTCTACTTTTGACCTTTCACTAATAACAAAAATGACCACACCTTTGTCTTCTTCTATGAATTTGCATTCCATATTAATACATTTAGCATTTTATTCTATGATTAATGCATCTTTATGCATGTATAACATAATTAACATAAATTACTGAAATATCCCTACAATTTTGGTAATACGGTTTATATCTCAAACTAAACACTCACTTTCCTAATCGTGAACGCCCATTACATATACTTTCATAGACAAGAAACATTCTTACTAGCGCATAGTTTGGGGCCTCACACGGTTGAGAAGTATATATAGCCGAAGAGGAAAATTCACCAAATATGTGGCATCAATGATTGGGACATATGAGTTAGAAGGGATTAAAGTTGCTGGCTAAAATATCCCCCATCCCAGTTAAGAACTCACAACCACTTAATCCTTACGATCATTGCTTGGATGGAAAGTAGCATAGAGTCTCATTCAAGAGAAGATTTGCAAGGGAGTCGGAGTTATTAATAGAGTCGTGCATTCAAATGCCTATGGTCCTATTGAGGAGGAGTCACTAGGAAGTAACTTATATTTTGTTACATTAATTGATGATGCTTCGAGGAAGACTTAGGTGTTGAACTTTAACAGTCAAGTGTTTAAAACTTTCAAGAAGTTTCATGTTATGATTAGAAAGGGAAGTTGAAGTGCCTACGAATAGGCAATGGAGGAGAGTATATTTCTAAGGTGTTTGAAGAATATTGTATATCATATGACATCAGATATAGGAAAACCAAACCAGGGACTTTATAACATAATGGGGTTGGTGAAAGGATGAACAGAACCATTATAGACAAGATTTATTGCATGCTCAAAATGTCTATATTGATAAAGACATTTTGGGGAGAATCAATCAAAATAACGATCTATATGATAAATTAAGCTCCCTCATTTCATTAGATTTTTAGATTCCCGAGAGAGCGTGGATTGACAAGGATCCCATATATCATCATTGGAGAGTTTTTAGTTACAAGGCATTTAGACATGTACCCAAGTATCACAAAAAAAGCTTGACTCAAAGTTGATACCTTGTATCTTTGTTGGATATGGTGGTGATCACATTGGCTTTAGACTTTATATCCTAGAGAAGCAAAAGATGGTCAGGAGCTAGGGTGTGGTATTCTAGGAGTGCGAGAGAGGTTCTGATCTTCTAAGTAGAGATAAATTATCATAATCATCTCATCAGATGGCATAGTTGGCTCTTCACCAATTCTTTCGCCTATTGAGTAGTCTATAGATGAAGAAGATGAAGTCTGACACCAAGCACACATTGGTGGTGACTAGATACAATCTAATATTGATGAGCTACTTGAACCACATCCAGAAAATACCAGATGAATCCATTGAGGTTAATGAGCAGGGGGAGCAATTAGAGTGAACAACTGATGAAACACAACTTTGAAGGTTGACAAGGGAAAAGGGGCCTTCTAGAAGGTATCCAAATTATGAGTACCTATTAATTACTACTAAGGTGGAGCCTAACGATGTGTAAGAGGTTGCATTTTCTGAAAACGCCAAATATTATGGGTTGAGGTCCCTTTTCCTTTGTCGAAGAGCAACAATTAATGTTAAGGAAGGTTCATACAAATTTGAATAATGCTGATATGTTGATTAAGGTGGTTCCTAAAAACAAGCATGAGCTTTGCAGTGGCTTGTTAGGAGGAATCTTAAGGAGATGATGGAGAATAACATTTCTTCTCCATATTTGGGTTGGAGGGGAAGGCTGTTGAGGGTCCATCCCTAATTTTGAGACTTTCAATGATCATAGGCGGCTTTATGGTTTGTGTCTTGACTTACAACCATGTAAGTCTTTGTAAAGGTGTGAAGATACACGATCCTGTGTGGAGCTTGTGTACTAGTGTGCTATGAAAGGCTTTGGATTTGAATGACTCATCATCAATGGATAGAGATATTGGATAATGTAGTGGATATAGATGTATCATTCCTAGTTAAATGTAATCTCTTATCTTATTAGTTGAAATTTAGATAAATCTAATCAGATAGAGTCTTATTTGTATATGAGTGTCATACAATTAGTTAGTGCGAAGTAGTCTAATAAGGATAGATGTGATCTAGTTAGTTCAATTCAATTAGCATTATGAATTGTAAGTCCAATAGGTGCCTATAAATAGCTTATCTAAGTCTTGCTCTAAGAGAATAAAGATAGAGAGTACGGCCACAATGTCCAAAAGTGAGGAAAAACATAGAGAAGGCAAAGAGAGTTGTGTTCACATCCTTGTTTGATTGTTTTAGGGATTAGTTTGCGTGATTGGTTATTGTAATATCAACTTAAGTTTCAATCCTAAAATTTTGTGAGACAAATTGTTATGGGGTTGAGAGATCAACTTTTTCTATAAATCCTTATTGAGTTTAATGGATTTATTTGTCAGTTTACCCCGTAATTTTTTCCTCTAAAATTTTAGTATTATTTCATTGTTTAGTTTTTTTATCATATTTTCTGCTATTACAGCAAGAAAAATTATTTCTTGTCGTTAATATTTGGTTGATTTTTTAAATAATTGTGTATTTGTCTCCCATCATAAAGGATAGCGTTTGGGCTATAATCTCACTTTCAGGCCACAGCAAGTATCAAGTTTGGGTTGCACCAAGATTGGACTTGGTATCTTACGAAAACAACGCTGAAGGTTTTCAGATTTAGGAGTTTCGATGATAAAGTTTTATATTCAAGTTTGGGAGTAAATTGATTGTAGGAAATAATGGCATTACTTGGTTTGGTGCAAAGTTCAGGACAAAATATTACTTGGGCATTGGTTTCGAAGAAGAGCGTGAACGCCGAGAACAGAAAAGAAGAAACGGAACGAAATTATGGAGTATCGCAGGGCATGAACAATAAAGTAGGTGTCAGAGTGTCCTGAAGGTGCCTGTGCCGTTGTCTTTCGATCAAAGGCATTGCGAAGAGAGCATGTTACTTCTGGGGCTACAGCCTACAAGTGGGGATGTGAAGGGACTCTACTTGAGATGGGCATCAACATTACACTGGATATCTAATAAGCTGGCCATTGGACACATGGTACTAGCTTTTGTTTTAATTAATTACTTTGAGACTGGAACTGAAGTTGAAAGTGAAGGCTGGACCATTGATACACATGTGATATCATCACAGATACTGGTAGGTCATTTTATTTTATAAACAAACTTAAATGATACAACATAAGAAAAATTAGATTAAGTAATCAAATATGAATAAGGAATAAATATAACAATTATTTTTTAAAATGATTTTACAATATAGTTTACTCTGTAAAATTGTGTGCGATTGGATCATTAGTTATAATTGCATAATAAACAATTACCTTAATCACACAAAGTTGAAGAATATTTGATGATTCATTGACTTTTTTAAAAAAAAGTAAATAAGAGTATCATTAATTAAAACTAGCTCAACACAAGTGAAATCAAATACACACAAAGTTAACCACATATAACTTGAACAATTAGTCATAAGAGGACACAAAATTTATGCCTCACTGATGCAACATGAGTATAAGTGTGGAGACAACATATTGCATTTAAATCATCCTCTACCTAGAAAAGCAATAAGTGGTCATTAACTCTCTTAATTTCCTCATAATTGTGGCTTTTCTAATCTTGTTCAGTAGCTTGTGATGGATAATGGTAGAGCAAGTGTGAGTACCTCTGAATATCATGTTGTTTCTTCCAATCCATATAATATAGACTAAAGCACTAAAAGCAGCTAGTCCAAACATCTTTTGGTTTCCTTTAGTAGCATAGTTAAGTTTCAAAACTTATGATATTATATTTTTTCATGAAGTTTAGGGGCAAAAGATTTTGTAGAGTACCAATAAATAGTTCTAGAGCAAGCTAGAAAACCAACATTTAAAGAATATATTAACCATATCCTCTTGCTGCTCAGGATCCAATTGATGGAATTTTAACATGTCTTTTGCTGCTAACTTTCCTTTAATTGTAAGCCATAACATGAAGGCTAAGTTAGAGATAATGTTAGCATTCCATACTAGCTTATGTCATTCCACAAGGTTCTATGAGTTAGTGAACAACTTTCTACAAGAGATGTTTTAGTAAACCTTATAATTATTATTGAGCCACAAAATGGAATCCTCTCTGGTGGAGTTCGGAGGGTATGTAAGGAGATTGCTCTGGATAAGCCTCTTTGAGCATGTCCAAACCACTTTCAAGAGTTGTTCTCCAGAATTAGTTCCACTACGTTTAGAGCTAGTCTCCAAACCTTGAATCCTATAAACGGGACCCAATCATACCAATGGTTAAACCAAAAGGATGTGTTCTTCCTATTTCTAATATTTTGCTTTATAATTAGACTAACCACCTCCTTCATCCTTACTATCTACTTCAAGGTTTATAAAGTACTAGTTTTTTCCTTAATTGACCAAATGTCTGCCCTTTTTAAGAATTGTACGTGAATCCACTAGACTCACAAGGACTTTTAGTATATCCAAATCTTCCATAACTTGTAAATAAGAGCACTTTGCTAAGAGTTCAGTTTGAGAGGATGCCAAGCCCTCTATATTCCTGAGGTGTACAGATGTCTTCCATTTGATTTTAAAGACTTTAACCTACTTTTCAAGCTAAATCGTAGGAATCTTCTAAGTAACTTCTTAATTGATTTTAAGATCTCCTTTAGGGGAGCTAAATGCAAGAATCAATGGATGTGCAAGCTAGTCAAGACTAAGATGATAAATTGTATCTTACCATAATATGGAAGAGACTTGTTGCACCAACTATTTAGCTTTCTTTGTATTGATTCAATGATAATAGGTATAATAAATATAAAATAGCTTATTGGTGGTTATAGGGACAACCAAGTATTTGAATGAGAGTTGTTCTTGCTTAAATTGTTTAGTTAAGCTCATTAGATTATTTACCTTGTTAGTCCTTACAAATAGGTAGAAGCTACTTTTGTTTAGGTTATAGCTCAAACTTGATTAGGATTTAAACTACTTAAAGGAGTTTAGGAAGACCTTTAATGAGTTGGTGGTAGTCTCATAAAGTAATAGTAGATCATCTGTAAAAGAGAGGTTATAGATGCCTATCCTTTCTCATTTGTAGTGAAAATTAAACATGACTCATTAAAGATGTTAAGAGTAATTAGTCTAGAAAAAATTTCAATACTCAAGAAAAATAGATAAAGGGACAATGGGTCCCCTTACGTAAGCCCCTTATCAACTTTAAATAACCTTATTGGTTCCTTATTTAATAACATTAAGGATGAACATTCATTTATGCATCAAAGAGATGAAAATTACAAGGAATCTAAGCATCTTTAGAGTATAGAAGAGAAAGTACTAGTTTAAGGAATCGAATGCATTTTTAAAATCAATATTTAAGGCACACCTTCCAATCTTCTTTCTCTTATGATATCCCTTGAATGGTTCTTAAGAAATCAAGACCTTGTATGTAAATACCTCGAGTTGGATTAATGATCCTTTTGAGAACCAATATTAACCTGGACGCATGATATTGGTATGAATTCTTTAAAAGAAGATAGATTAGGGGCTTTGGGAACAAAATAAATAAAGTTTTTGTTAAGCTTCCTCAAAAGCTTACCATTGTGGGAAAATGCAAACAAACTTATGAAGTCCCAAGTACTTTGAAAGAATATGGGATTGAAGTCATTAGCTAGGAATAAGTGACGTATCATGATTTATAGATAAAATAGCTTATTTAATTTCCTCTCTTATGATCTAGCGTGCATCTGATTTCTTGAGGTAGGAAGTTACAGAAGCATGATTTAACTTGATATGGAAAACGAAAAAAACTTATCTATGGAGGCTAGGAGATCCTTAAAATACATAAAGGCTATCTCCTTCATCTAGCTTTGGTCATAAGCTAGGATACCAATATGGTTATAGAGAGATATGATATTTCTCTTTCTCTATTTCATGCCATTTCTTCTTCCTTGGTTTTGAAACTCTCTTAGTCTAAAATGGTTGGTGATGTCAACCCCTTTTAGTTGATTAGGCTTATCCCTCCTTCTCTGGATATATATTAGTATCCTCATTGTTTTTCCACTAATGAATGTAATCAAATCTAGAACTTCTAAATAGGCAATTATTCTACTGTATTTTCTTTTTACGACATGACCAACCTTTCCTTTTATTCAAAGATGAGTCCTATGAATTGGTACAATATTGAGTTAGTTTAAATCTTCTTCAATGAATTATAGCTTTTCCTCTTTAAATTCAAAAGTGAAATCGGTATGATGAAGATATGAAATCAATTAGGTGTAAGCCTCTATTTAATCAAAATAACGTCTTGATCTAGATTTGAAAAAATTAAAAAGAAGTTGTACCAATCTGAATTCACTTTCACAACATTCATCTTGAATACTACTATAAAGGGCTTAAGATACCTGCCAGTGCTATCAGAAGACCAATTTGACTTGATAAATTCATTACTTTTCGAAACGAAATAGGGTATAATATGTTAAGGTTGAGCTAGAGATGGGGCTACCAAAAACATTAAAATCTTTAAACTAGACAATCAAAAGAATATGACATAATTTAAAGTTTCAGTTAGTTACCATCATAAACCAAAACTCAACAAACTAATAAAGGAATGGACAACCTTTAGGGGAATCTTTAAGACAGATAAATTTGAGGAATTAATGCATACTACACAAGCCAACTCCCAAATATCTTAAAGAACTCTATAACCAATTTGTCAAACTAAGGACACAGTTTATGCTTTGATGCTTAGCAATTCCACCCTAAGAATTAATCCTTTTTTAAGTCAACTACTGTTGAGAACACTAATATTGATTTGGCTCAAACTCTCTCTCCCTTCATCTAGTATCACTTTGATACTAACTTAGAAGAAGCAATGATTATCATACCTATAAAAGGAAATTTAGGGGGAAGACTAAGAAAAAAAAAATGACTTTTTAACAAATGCTAACTTATGTGATCATATCTTAAAATGTGAAGGGTTTAAATTACAGTTTTAAACAACAATTTATCAAAATATCCTAATATAGTTATTGTTTTGGAAACAAAAATAAAAAGTTATAGAATCTAAACAAAGGCCTTCCTTTTGTAAGTAGCAATAGAAAATGATGAGTAACCACTCTTGTCAATTTAGTGAAAGAATTATAGTAGCCTATAACCTCCTTAAAGTTTTGGTAGAACACTTACACAACATTATTTTTATTTTTATTTTCTTGCATCTTTGGCTTACCATTGTCCCTTTCCTAATAAAGGTTCATATAGCCTTTATGTATGACTCCAATAATTTTGGTATAAGAAGAAATATTTTGAATAACATTATAAATATTAAGCCAAATAATAATTCTAGTAGAAGAAACACTACCAAAAATTGAAGCTAACAAGGCATAAGAACCTTATTGTCTCAATAGACATTTTTTTGCTAGAAAACCTGGCACCTAATCGGAGATAATGTTGTTAAAACAATATAAGAATTCTTCTCTAGTGACAAACTTCTTCAAGAATTCAATAATATATTAATCACCCTAGTCCTGAAATTCCCTAATCTAACAATTATTTATGACTTTAGGCTAATCATTTGACATAATTGACTTATAAAATCATCTCTAGATTTTTTATTGATAAACACAAAAAGTGTGCTAAAGACTCTCGTTAACCCTTCCTGGTGATCTTTTATACTAGGCCATAATATTGGTGACAACATCTTGGTGGTCTAGGAGCTTCTACATAACTATCATCAAACACCCAAATTTAAAATTTGCCTTATCAAAATTAATTTTAAGAAAGCCTTTAACTTTGTAGAATTGAGATTCATTATCAACACCTTAAAAGCTTCCAACCTCCCTTATCTCTTCATCAAGTGGTTGGCATACTTTATTTCCACCACTTTTTATAAAAAAGTTCTCATAAATATGGAACCTACCCCTATCTTCAAAAGAGGTAAAGGTTTGAGTCAAGATGGCCATCTCTTCCCTTATCTTTTGACCCTTTACCTACAGGTTTTTATTAGGCTAATTTCTTCAATATTACAAGAAACAGCTACTTTAAATATGATCACAAATGTAATCAAATGAAATTGTTCAACCTCTCATTGTCCAAAGACTTAATTCTCTTCTGCAAGGCTAACATCCGTTCTGTTAAGATTTTCATGGACTATGTAGAAGAATTCAACAATTTAGTAGTGTTAAGGATGAACCATTGTAAGAGTACACTCTTTCTATAGTTTTAAACTTGATGAACTGCCCCTTAAGGTTTCTAACATCCATAAGACTTACCTAAAAAGACTATATAATCCTATTTGACCTTGTACAATAAATGATGACAGTTAGAACAATAGGAACCTTTCTTATGCAAGGAAAGAGCAGCTTACAAATTCAGTTTTGCGTAGCCTTCATATATTTTGGTATGGCTAACTCTTCCTCCTGACGAAGATAGTTAAATCAAATGAAAGAGCCTTGAATATTTTTTTATGAACTAATAACAAAAAGGATATTATCAAGGATAAGGTAAATTGAAAAGAATCAAATGGGAATCCACTTTATCTAATTAATGCCCAACTGGCTCTTAGGAAAGAGTATATGGAATTTTTTTCATAGATTATGAATCAATTTATGTATAATGAATTCATACTCATTTTTTAAAATGGGAAAGCTTTTAGAAAGCCAAGGCCAAATTTGATAGTTTCTGGTCTATGAAATGGATTTTTAAGTTGAGGAAAAAGGTAAGAGATGTTGTTAAGGTTATTATTGGCAATGGGGATAGACTTAGTTATGACGATAATTGGCATTTAGTAGGTCCCATTTAAAGATTATTGAATATTAGATCCTTCACTAAAGGATTACATCCTCAACAGAAGTTTAGAATATCATCTACAATAACTCTTTAGATGTTATTAAGGTCATTATTGACAATGGGAGAGAGACTTGGTTATGATATGATAATTGTCATCCATTAGGTCCCATTGAAAGATTCTTGAATATTAGATTCATCATTAAAGGATTATGTCCTCAATAAAATTTCATACTATCATCCATAATAACCCATAGAGTTAGCCTCTATATTAGTTAAGTGTTTTAACCTAAATAAAGCTAAACCTCCTTACCTACCCACTAACAACTTTAAAGAAGACAAGGTTATTTTTTTGTATCATAATTCTCTTAAATTCAGTAACCTCTCTTATTGCCTTCCTCCTATTTTCTAGTATAAATTAGTCTAATTTCCTAATAGGTTCCCTAAATCTATCTACAAATCCAGTTTCCTTCTATGTTTGGATATCAAACATACGCTCTAAATCAAGGACCACATTCCATTTTGTTTCCTTTTTCTCATAATCTCTTTGCTCTTTTTAAAATGGAAGTTGAATTGTGTAATCTCCTATTTTTTAATTGCTCTTACTCCTCATTGGTTTGGAATTCTACTATCCAAAGTTGTAACCTTATAATATAATGCTTACACTTAGTAGAACCTTGTGTCTTAGGCTTCCAAGATCGGCTATAACACTAGAAGAGACACTATTTTATTATAATTTAATTTCAAATGTATGATTTACTCCTTATGGAAAGAAAGAAATGATATAATTTGAAAGAACTTACTCAACACTCCTGCTACTCTTAGTCTTTAGCTCAACCATTGGGGTAGGGAAGCTATAATTCTTAAAATGTTAGCACTATGATTTGTCATCTCATAGCTACTTAATAGAATATTTAATCTTCTTTTTCTTTTTTAGCTTGTTCTTACTTCTTTCCATTGAGTAGATTTTTCTTTACTAGTGATCCTTGTAAAATCATAACTATTTAAGGTACTCTTCTAGTTCTTCCTTTTTGTTCCCTTATTCCTATACCTTGTATGGCTTCTTTTGTTAATATATTTTCTTTACTTTCCCAAAAAGATATAGGAACTTATTTGATATCTAATACTCTATAGTTAGAAGTATTGATATTAGCTCCAAATTTCGATGAATAAGACACCCTTTTTTTTTCTATTCTTTCAAGTTTTTAAGGCAAATTTTTTTCCTTTCCTAGTGTTTATAATTAGAATAATATTTTAACTGATTAAACAATAAATCAAATGATTTAATATAGTGTAATCCAATGAAAGAATTATTTATGTAATTATTAGGGAGTTAAATTAATTACTTATTTTAATAAAATTAGAAGTTTAATCAATTTAGTATTAGCAATTTTAACTTTGAGTAAGAGACAATTTAATTTATTAAATCATCTTCCAATCAAAGAAATTAGTTATATGAAATTTTGGAATCAATTTGGTACTTAAACCATTCAAAATTTTGATTGTTCCATATGATAATTTATATTGATATAGGATTACCTAGTACCAATCTGACCTTATTAGGATTCTATTCTAACCTAAATTCATATATGACTTGAAGTTCTACACTTTTACTTGGTGTGAAATAGATTAGGCATATGATTCTTTTCATTTTCAATGTTAATTAGGCTTGGCAATGAGCCGGCACAACCCAATTCGAAGTCAACTAACTAGATTTAAGTTTGATTGGGCTTGTTTGAAGCCTAATATCATTCGTATACAAAATAATATTGTTTAGTTTATTTTTAAAAAACGATGCCATTTTTATTAAGTTTAACAAAAAAGGAGTATGAGCTCAAGCTTGATTGGATCAAGTAAGCTTGGGCTAAATTTAGAAGGTTATGGCTGACATAGATCATAGGTAATCTAAAACTAGCTTGACTTTTTACCAAATCTAATGTTAGTATTGTTTTATGCTTTAAAGAATCATTAATAAGGTTGAAGACTTATTTTGAACAACTATTTTCGTTTGGAATAAATCATAACAATTCTTGATTCCTAACAAAAAAATCGTAGTAAGATTTCAAGCATTAAAACATAAATCAACATTAGTGAGACATAACTTAAAGGAGTTCTAATTTTATAAATCCAACCTAAATTATAAAAGTAATTTAGTTTAATTTTATATTATGGGTTAATTAATGAATGTGTATTCTAATAATAGTTTAGTTCAATTATGTTCATATTTAGAATATCATATCTAAAGATTACTCCAAATAAAGTTTAATATTGTGGGTTAATTATTGAACTTATAATATAAAAATATGTATATTCAAGTAATTTTATATTTATAATATTAAATTTAAAGATTCATCCAAATTAAATCTTATAGTGTAGATTATTAGTGAAATTATATTTAAATAAGTATATTTATTTAAGTTTTTTCGTATTTAACCTCATTACATTGATGTGTTCCTTTTGAAAATGGAATACAATTTGTACAAATTTTTAGATGATATTAATATTTAATGTTAATAGATGTACATTTAAGAAAATGTTTAAAAAGAATATTTTGATAGAATGTGAATCCAAATTATAATCCCGTGCTGATTTCTTTTTATGAAATATGATTATGTTACAAATTTTTTTATGTATTTTAGAAGTAAACATAAGTATATATTAATTACGTTTATAAATAAATTATACAAAATGTTTAAAAAGAATATCTTGATAGAATGTGAATCCAAATTATAATCACATTTTGATTTCTTTGTAAACGATCTAGAAGGGGGGTTGAATAGATCTTTAAAGCTTTTCGTAGAATTCTACAATAAAATCACGGAATTAATATACACAAACAATTTAATCAAATTAAATAAAGAGTATAGGGAAGAAAGGCAAACGCTGTTTTTATAGAGGTTCGGTGCTAAGA
>JANZLH020000151.1:1012483-1023491 GCA_026770325.2 Erythroxylum fimbriatum | reverse complement strand
CAACAAGAAGTTGAACATTACGAGAGTCGAAGGTATACGATTAGAATTGCTTTCATATTGTCTTATGTAAGCTGAAAGCCAAGCATGCCGTTATTTTGGAGTTCTAAGAGAATATGGACGAAGTCTTTCCTATCAAACTGGTTATGATCACTCTCCACTTTTCTATGCTCTTCAATCACTTGATCAAGAAAAGCATCAATCTCTCTGAAAGTTGCTTTCAACTGTGAAGTCAATCCTGTCAAGCTATCCAACCATCCCAAGGAAGGAAATGTATCAGCGAAGCTAAAAGCTCCAAATTGCACCAATATCCTCCTGGATAACTCTCCAAATTTTCCCTCGTCAGCCTATCGACCAACAACACTTCTAGAAACTATGTTATTTGAAATCCCAAGCAGCATCTCACTGAGCTTAACCGAGGCTCCGCCAAGACAACAACCTCAAATTTTATCGATCAGAATGGAAACTTCTTCATCTCTTACGTACCGAAAGGAGCGAACCCTTTTGGCACTTAGAAGTTCCAGAACGCAAAGCTTCTTAAGTTGTCGCCAGTACTCACCATATGGAGAGAAAGCAACATCTCTGCATCCATATAGAAAGATACCTGCAGCTGTGGTTTTGGGTCGATTTGAGCAAACAATATCATGGGTTGTCATCACTTCTCTAGCTATCTCCATAGAGGAAACAACAATATTTGGCTTAGTCCCAAAGTTTAACAGCATTAAAGGTCCATATTTCTTTGACAGAGCTTGAAGAGAACGGTGGGGAAGTTTGCCTAGCTGGTGATGGTTGCCAAGAAGAGGCAGCTTTTGAGGAGATGGTGGCAAATTGAACTTCTCATCTCTTCTCCACTTATGCATAAACAGAAGAAAAGAAACTAACAAAGCAGAGAAAAGGAAGGGGTTAGAAATTGCTGCTCTCTGCAGTTCCTGACCAATTTGCTGCATATTTGGTAGGACAGCCATTTCAATCTTTGTTTGTGCTCAAGGAGCTAGTGAGCTAGCATTTTATACTTGTAATGGAAGCATCCATTTGTTTCATTTTCGTATGATAATGTCCCTTTCTTAAATTCAATATTTAAGCAGGTCCTACCGTCCTGCAGCTTGTAACTTGGTGAAAATAGTGCCTTGGAAAAGACAAAAGGACATTTGGCAACTTATAGTTTTTTTTTTGAAATAAAACGGAATAGTATTAAAACAACAGAGGAAGAACAAAGTCAGGAGGGATAGAAGTCCACTCCAAAACATTCGGGTATAAACATTATACACAAAAAGGTTACTTAAAACTATTTTATTGCTCCTAATGCTTAAGTGTTAAATCTAAAGGGTGTGGTTGAATAGAAGGGACTCATCCATCCTTAACTAAAGGTCAGGAGTTCGATCCTTGGCTTTGGATATGAAGCAGCTTTAAATATTTGGGCTAACTGTCCTACCCTGTGAGGTACCTACAAATCAGTAAGAGGATTAGTCACTAGGTTCGCTTGTGAATATCCTGGTCTAGACAAAAAAAAAACTTAAGTGTTAGATCTGAGAAGCCCACTTACATAGGAGATCTTTAATATGGGCCTAGTGAAAGAACATACTCGTGAGCTTTGACATCACACTTTAACCTAAAATCTTAAGGCATTAGGTTTATGAGTTCTTTCCTCTTATCTGTCATTCACTAGTTTCATCTCTTTCCAACGTGAGATTCCTACTTACATTTGACATTCCAACATTAAGTAGTCACGATGTGTTATTCATTGTTAATTAGTTTTTATTATTATGTTGTATTAATTTTATCAAATAAAGTGATCAACAATAATAATAATACTCTTATGTATGACATAATAACATGTTATTTACCAATTACTTAATCCAAAATAATGTTTTTTTTGTCAACTAATTTTGTACACAAGACTCCTTATTTTGTGAGGATCAAAAGAAAGATATTAATATACGTAATTTTTTTTATAATTTTTATAAAAGTATTGTTTTTTGATTCAAAATTAAGATTTGACGACGAAGACTCTCTACCATAGATAATGTTTTTTTTGGTGTGAAATTAAAATGTAGCTTGTGTGAATTTAAAACGGGAAGAGAGCTTTTATTCATCATCGTCGTCGTCGTCGTCGTCGTCGTCGTCATACCCCAAAGTCTCGCATTGAAGCAAGATTTGAGAGGCCTGATAGTACGCAGCTTTACAGTACGCAACCTTACTCTTATATCATAGAAAGGCTATTTCTAATAAACCCATATATAAATATAACAAAGATAATAAAGAAAGAGATTAAAAGAGTAAATACGTAAAGAATTGAGCTTCTATTCTTACTGCTTTATTCCCCTGCTCTCATATGAAACACTCCTTCTGTATATACATTGACCGCTGTGTAAGTCTTTCTTTAATCGAAAGACAATACTTCTGAAAAACTGACGCATGGCATTAATGTCACTGCGGCCGGTAAGGACCGTTTGGTCATTTGGTAAGAGTGTGGGAGAAGAGGAGAGAAGTGAAGCTGGGGAAGCAGTTAGTGGGTATCTCTCCCTTTCTTCTCTCTGTCCTCCTCTGTTCCTTGTCTGCAAAGTAAGAGGAAGTCTTTTCTCTTTCCCTCAGAGAGAGAATCTAAAGATTGAAAATACTGTGAGTGAACATGGTTAAAAGGTTTAAGAAAAGAACAAAATCTTGATCAGAAGTTAAGGAAAACAGGAGCATCACTGGTTCTAACTCTGTTTTTTTTTTTCCTGCTCTGACCTCAAATCTGCTGTGGGAGCTTACCTCCAAATTTGGCTGTACTTCTAAAAGGAATAATCTTCAAGACTTTGGAGGTCTTTTCTCTTTCTGGGTCGGTTCCACGTACTCTGTTTTTTCAATGGTTTGCTTCTTAAGATAGCGATTGGCCTCCGAATTGGTTAGGGTGGGAATTGGAAACCAATAAAAAAAGATAATGTCCTTCAAGAGCAGAGGAGAGCAAGTACCCGGTAGGAGTGTTATATCCCAAAAATGGACCCTTTTGTTTTGCTTGGGAAGTTTCTGCGCCGGGATGCTCTTCACCAACAGGTACGGATAGTCTTTCCCATCCTTTGTTCTTCTTTTCTATAAATCCTTGATAGTTTTCAAGCAGCGAAATCTTTTGGAAAGGCAGCTGCTTCTGTCTGTTCATTGAATTTCGATCACTATCTTCTAATGAATTCAAGCTAGTTTGTCAAATTTGAAGTCCTTTCAAGAGTAAGGTAATCTTATTTATTCAAATTTTGTACTTGGGAAGGCTGTAGGTAATCTTGTATTAAAAGATCTACGTTTAGCTGATTCTAAATTCTACAGGATTTAGGCACTAGCTTAGCTAGTGTGTTATCATAATTACGCTTCAGTTGGACGGTTAGGTGATTTCTCTGATTTCGAAGTTGTCTTTGAAAGTAGATTTCTGGCCATTAAATATGAAGTGCGGTAGATCTAAATTTGGACCATGTCATGGTTAAAGCTATAGTTGTTTTCTTTCACCCTTTTGGGTATTATTTGACTTGTTTTTAACCTTTTCGTGCCTTTCTTTTAATGTTAGGGGTGAAAGTGTGCTTTTTGTGATAAATCGATTCTAGTTTAAGAAATGGCAATACATGCATCTTCTAGTTTGTTCATCATATTGTCATTATTAGGTATTAATTTTGTTGTTTAACTACTTCTTGTGTGATAACGACTGATCCGGTTTATTTGCTGGAAAAAAACAATTTACCATTGAAACCTGCTCTCACATTAATGGGCAGGGTGGGCACTGACATGTATTGTCATCCTGCAATTATGATTCTGTGACATCCCATTATGATACTTGGGAAGAATTCCGCCATATTTTTCTTGTTTAGAAGTTTTTAATTGACAAAATCTCTATTACTCTGTTCATCTAAATAGTAAAAATGGTTATGTTGTTGCTTTTACATCGCTGCTCCTCTAGAAACGGAAAGTGGGGTTGCGGTGAGTAGTGCTTTCTTATTGCCCTTCCCTTTGAAGCTTGTGTTTCAGTTGAAGCGCATTGAAGTTGCAGGGTCATATTGAAATATTTTCTTGAAAAAGATCCTAAAATAAACAATTGGCTGTTGGCAGTCCATTCAGTAGTCCTTGCACATTCACCATTTTTCTTTTAGTTGTGGTTTCCTGAAGTGAAAATATGATTTGACTGACATAAATTGTGGTTAAGAAACTTTTTATTGGTACTTGAGAGATCTGATTTGCTTAATGGCTAACAATCGGTTAAGAATGTTGATGGACTCCAAAGGTATCACACGGACAACTGCAACTGAGGCTGAAAGGCTAAAGCTGGTTTCTGAGGGTTGTGCCTCTAAAGTTGTGAGTATCTTCGCTACTTAAAGTTCTTTGCTTGTTACTTGTTCAAATTGTTGATGGTAATCTGATTTAAATCCATTAGTTGTATCAGAAAGAAGTAAAGCGGGACTCCCCAGACATAGTTAGTGAAGTGTATAGGACCCATAATGCCATTCAGTAAGTATGGATTGGCTTATAAATTATTCCGGACTTAGCTCATTTTGTATTTAATTTGCATCGTAGTGTTTGGAATACTGAACTTTTTTCTTTATCTTAAATGCAGAACATTAGATAAAACTATTTCAAATTTGGAGATGGAATTAGCTGCTGCAAGGGCTGCACATGAATCTCTATTTAGTGGCTCTCCTTTATCAGAAGACTCAAGCAGAACAGTATCGTCTGTGAAAAGAAGATACTTGATGGTTGTTGGAGTTAATACTGCTTTTAGCAGCCGAAAAAGGAGAGATTCAGTTCGTGCTACATGGATGCCTCAAGGTTCCTCAATTGATACTTTGCTACTTATCGCTGGTTTTCCTTGCTATTCCTACTGTCTTCTGCTCCTTGAATTTCTCTTCTGAAGATTGATCAATAAAATTAGGTGAAAAAAGGAAGAAGCTGGAAGAAGAGAAAGGTATAATCATCCGTTTTGTCATTGGTCACAGGTTAGTTTTGTTTCTCTTTTTAATTAAGAAAGTGAACATGCCTTACATCTTGTGTTTGGATATGACCTTAATTTAAGCCTTATTCTTGGAGCTAAAGATGAATTTTGCTGCTTGGTTTTACACTTCAGATATCTATTTGTGCCTTTAAAACTCAAATGACACATAGTTTTCCTTTTTGTCATTAAGGATGATCAATTTAAGTTATCGTACTCAATATTTTGTTTGCCCAAAGGTAACCCAATATTTTATTCATGTTGTGCATAAAATTTTTCAAAACTACTTGCCATAATCTTGATGCAGTAGTCAATTTAACTGATTTATGTATCCTGATTATTAAGACAAAATATCAAGAGGCTCAATTTGTGCTTTCTAGTTAGTAGATATGCCATTTGTGTAATGACTTCTGTTTGTTAAGAATGGATATCATGCATCTAAACGTTGTCGTATTTGTCCCGTACAGTGCTACTTCAGGAGGCATTTTGGACAGAGCCATTGCAGCAGAGGACAGAAAACATGGGGATTTCTTGAGGCTGGTAATGCTTTAATATCCTGTGTTTATACTGTTCTCTTCAAAGAAGTTCTATAATGTTCTTTTGATTAGACAACTCTTAGTTTGCGATCATGTTATATTTTTGCTGCTATGAGCAGGATCATGTAGAAGGGTACCTTGAATTGTCAGCCAAGACAAAAGTATACTTCGCTACTGCTGTTTCCTTGTGGGATGCAGATTTCTATGTCAAGGTTGACGATGACGTTCACGTAAACATAGGTAGGCTCAAATGTTGCATTTGACTCCATTACTTGTACCATTTGTTGTGATGTGAAGGTGCTTAATTTGCATGTTGTCCATCCCTGGAGTTCAATACATATTATCTTGTTAAAGCTTCTGCAATACCGGGATGGTTAAAGCATCTGATCTGAGGAAGCATCACTCTTTTCCTATTGAAATTACTTTACTACTTTTCATTAAATGTAATTTTCAGAAATTTCATGTTTAAGGCAATGTTTTTTTCTGTTCTTGTAGCAACACTTGGGGAAACTCTAGTGAGACACCGGAAAAAACCAAGGCTGTACATTGGATGCATGAAATCTGGTCCTGTCCTCAATCAGAAGTAAGAGAAAATGTCTTGAGTCCATTGCAAGGAAAAGCCATAGGAAGTAACAAAGTTTTGTTTTGGCAGGGGAGTGAGATATCATGAACCTGAGTATTGGAAATTTGGCGAGGCTGGAAATAAATACTTTCGTCATGCTACTGGACAGCTGTATGCCATTTCAAAAGATTTGGCTTCATATATATCAATAAACCAGTAAGTTCCACAGGCCACCTTTTTGTTTTGAGTTGCTGTATTTGTGATGGCTATTTTTGCTTATGTCAGGCATGTTCTGCATAAGTATGCTAATGAGGACGTCTCATTGGGATCTTGGTTCATTGGGCTTGATGCGGAACACATTGATGATCGCAGACTTTGTTGTGGCACTCCACCTGGTAAAGTGTGATTAAACTGAGAACTCAAACTCTAGTTTGCTGGAGATTTGTTATCAGCTAGATATTACACATTGTTGGGATGGGATCTAATAAGCCCAGTATTCTTTACCTAATACGTGTGCTTATTGTCATGTTGAAGAATATTGGTTCTCCTGTCACACACAAACAGGATTTATGTTGTATCACATCCGGTTTATTTCCTCGACACCTGAAGCTAAATTGATTAGATGTCATATGACATAATTTTATCCCTCTTTCTGGGAGGTTAAAAAATGAAGCTATGTAGGTTATTTAGGAGTCCCAAATTTTATTAAAATTCAGAAATTTATCATACTCATCTAGGATTGAAAACCAATTTTGAGTGACTTAAGTTACCATGTACATGCTTATTCATGTCAAAATGCTGCTGGTATATATGCTAATCATACTGCTTCATCCTTGAGTACATGCTTTCTTCTTCCAGTCAACCTGAATGCCAAAATCTGACTAAAATACACTAGACTTATTGATGCTATAAGCACTAAATTATCGAGCTTTTCTGCAGATTGTGAATGGAAGGCTCAGGCTGGCAACATCTGTGTTGCTTCATTTGATTGGAGCTGCAGTGGTATATGCAGGTCTGCTGATAGAATAAAGGAGGTCCATCGAAGGTGTGGGGAAGGTGAGAATGCTTTGTGGACTGCAACTTTTTAGGAGGTGACTCAGCAGCTCTTCCTAACTCAGGAGGAGGATAAGCTGAAAGAACCTGAGGGATTAGTTTTTTTTTAAAAAAAAATTCTACAAATGTAGACAAGTACCACATCACACAATAGAAAAAGGACAAGGAGAAAGAGGCTGAGAGGGTAAGAGATAAAAGAGGACTTGCTATGTGGACTTCTCCATTTTCTTGAAGGATATAGACCACAGTATAGCAGCACACCAGAGAAAAGGGTAATAGCGGCTGCCAGCAGTTGGAGTTGCCCATCTTTTGAAGCTTGGAGAGCCGAATTTGTAAAAATATCCACACCTATCAAGCTATGTGTACAAATCCTTGTTGCTTTTGTCTGGCTGTTGGTGTCTTTGATCCAAGTCTCTGAAGAAAGAAACTCTTATCCATCTAGGCATTTCTTTTTAACCTGCAAACAATAATCATGGTATGGTGAAATTCTGAGACACCTACCATCAAAGATAGTGTTTGGTTTGTGAAATCCGAATAAATAGTCTAATAATACGACTGAGGTTCATTGCAAAACTGAATTTAGTTGGGTGGGTGGAGGGAGAAACACTTCTGTGACAGAATGTTTCACATTGATGATGCTGCCAAGAGAAGAGAGTGAAGAAAGCCGAACACAAAAATACTTTAAACTGATCTAAATTCTACGTTTGGATATGAAGATTAGTGTGTCCTCAAAAAGCGAAGGGAAAAACATAATGAATGATGTAATCATCCACACCGTCGCTTCCTCTGGGAGAGAACACCGCAAATCATATGTTCTTATAGAAAGTTATGGTCTGACCTCTGGACGTCGCAAGAGAAGAAGTAATAAGCTGAAAGCTTCTGCGTCCCGTTTCTCATGTAATGCGTTCGAGGAATAGATGGCTAAAGCCTTGGGTGCAAACAGGGACGGAGCCAGACTCAAGTCTAAGGGGGGCTGGGAGTCGGGGACCGGGAGCCGGGGGCCAACTCTAAAAAGGGGCCGGAAGCTAACATTTAAAAGAATATCTTTATTTAATAAAAATTATATAAGTACATTTTAAAAAAAATTTGAAAAGGGGCCACAAACGTGGCTCCGTCTCTGGGTGCAAAGTTGATGCTCAAAACCATATTCTGAAGCCTTCATATGAATATCTTGCAGTTGTCCTTCAGCTAAAACAAAATTGCTCCTGCATAAAAGCAGCGACATATAGTTGGTGTACAGGAGAAAACATCCAAGACACATTCATGTAAGCAACAGTAGAAGAGATCTTACACTCGTTTTGTTAAGCAATTGCAAAGAATTTCCGGGTTGGTGCGATACAGGTAATGATTGTATCATCCAAGACTAACCTCCCACTAACCAGACACGACAACATAGCCTGATGTGATATTGAGAACTACACAAGCAGGTACGTGATATTGGCACGGCTCAATCAAAAAGCAGGGCCCAAAAGATCTCTGAGCGCTGTTTTCTTATTGAACCGGACCAATATCCCGTTACATGACTGATGGTGTACTCTTGCAACCCTGCAACGATTTATTTCTGCATCTATCTCTGACCGTTGTTTCGTTCCTGGAAATCTCCAACAAAAACAAACCAAAACATCAGAATTAAATCTAGTGAAAATCAGGTCTAGCTTAACTTGAATATGTACCTGTTATACAGAGGAACAAAGAACATGCAAATCAAGAAGAGTCTGACAGGGTATAGAAGAAGACGAGATAAGTTATGAGGGGGTGGGAGATTATGCAATGTAACAAACCGAGAGCACCAACTTGCTTTTTCTAAGCAAGCAAAGAGAAACAGAAGGTGATGGCAGATGGTGGAAACATTGAAGAAGTGACATTAACATCTCCAACTACCCAACACGAAAGGAAGTTGGAATATTAATTAAGAAGGTACAAGAATCGTGAAAAGCCCAAGGAGACAAAATCTGGAGCTTTTAATGTAATAGTGCATTTATGGATGTTATGGGGAGTAGGGAGGGGAAGGATGTTTGGTTTTGTTCAATTATACATTAATGCTGTTCAGAGACTCCAATGCAAAAGAGACAAAGCTCTGTTCTAGTTTGTTTTGGGTACAAACATGACTTTCCATGAGGCATGTCGTAGGTACAGTAGCGTTATCATTTTAGCAAGTAATTAATGCCTCGTTAAAAGCTGGTTGTCTTTAGCTGTTTGAAGAGTCAAACAGTTACGAAAGCTGTTTAAAGAGTAGTAGATCCGATAGCTAATTTAAGATAAACAGTTAAAAGTGAAAACGCTCCTATATAGGAACATTTTCATCAATCAAACAAAATTTTAACTATCAAAAGTTAATTGTATCATTTAATTGAGGTTCTTAGATACGTACGTTTTAGGAACAATGTTTGTTCTTATAATTGTTTTATGCAGTTATAGGTTAGAAATAAAATGTTGACCTTAAACGAAAATGAAAATAAAAAGAATTGCATAAAATTTTCATAGATGATGAAACAGTACAGGTGAACATGACTTCTCTAAAATCTAAATTTTTATAAGAATATTCAACGAAATACTAAGATATATAATATTCATACCCTTATAATTTTTTAAGTCATATTCTCATAAGTCATTTTACACATAAAGAGCTAATACTAAATAGCTAATTTTACCAAACATCTCTAACAAACAGCTAATGCAATCCACTGATATAATCAACTATCAGCTAATAGTTGATAGAATCAGCTAACAGCTAATGCAATCAGTTGATTGTCAAACAGGGCCAATCCTATGATAGACCAGTCAAAAAGGGTTACAACAAAAACTTCTCCTTATATAGTCAATTCAAGGGCTAAATGCCCAAATTGGGGCTAAAGTTATTTAAGTTTGATCAATTTATGGCTAAACATTGTAATCTGTTTAATTAAGGACTAAATGTTTGCGAGCCTGCTTAATATTAGCCAAATTTGGACGAAAAATAGGATGTGTCATACACGCGCCGTACTTTATATAAAAAGTATGTTTGGAGAGCTAAGTAGATTTTAAATGTCATGTAAAAAAAACTCAAAAGTTTGTTTGTTTTTCAAAAAAGAAAAAAAAGAATAATCTGCTCAATTTTTACAAAACCCTAATTTTATTTTAATCCCCAAATATTCAACCCCTCTCTCTCGTAATTTTACAGAACCCTACTTTTATGATCCAATGTCTTGCCTCCTTCATGCATCAACACTGCAAATCACTCTAATGCCTCTTGTCGATCTGCCTTCTAGGGGTTGTCTTGCCTCCTTCACGCATCAATTCTACCGATCACTACAATCCCTCGCGCTGATCCACCTTATGCATGTTTTTTATGGTGGGCATGCATTTATGGGTTGAAAGTGGTATATGAGAATAATATTTGAAACTATAGTATAATAGTCATATATTAGTGTTTTTCTTTCTCCTTTTTGATTTCCAGTTGGCAGATGTATGGTCAAGCGGAGTTACTCTCTACGTGACGTTGGTGAGAGCCTATCCATTTGAAGAATAAGATGATCCCAAGGATTTTAAAAAATCAATTTAGGTGACTACACCTAGCCACCAATTTTACTTCTATTTGAATTGTTAGTTGTTTAAGTCATCTCACGCTTCTTCTTCTCGTGGTTCTTCTCATGCAGAGGATAATGGTTATACAGTACAAAATCCCTTACTATGTTCATATATCTTAAGATTGTAGACACCTACTCTCGCATATTTGTTGCAAATCCATCAATGGTAGTGGTTCAGCCGGATTCTGCTGAAGTTGACCATCATTGTTCTGATCCATGGCTTGAGCAATTCTGGCTATGAGATACCTGCAAAACAGATGAAGGCACGCCGGGGGTTGGTTCCCAGAAGGCCTCTCCGACGCTCAAGTTAGTATTTTCGTAGGGTTTTGGCCGCTGTAAACAGAGAGAA
>JANZLH020000151.1:994268-1004345 GCA_026770325.2 Erythroxylum fimbriatum | reverse complement strand
TGTTTCATCACCATGCAAATTAAGAAATTATACATCAAGTCATATGTCATCATCTAAAAGGCTCCTAACATAAGCCTATTTTTGTGCTGAAGTTAAACCCCAAAAAATATTCACATATTGAGCATTCTTAGCGAATATCTTAGCAGCCCTGACAACTTGGTCAATAGAGAAACCCAAATTGCCAAGCTCTTCACCTAGCTTAGCTCCTTGCATTCCTACAATGGCATCCGCAATTACCCTAGCATTCTCTTTACTAGTGTCAATGGCACGAGAAAATGATGTTGCAAGGCTTTCTAACACTTCACTATCCCGCATCTTCCGTTTCCGTTTGTTTTGTTGATTTCCGTCAGTATTGCTGGAAGATGCGACGGAACTGAAAACATGGGCTGAAGTTGTCGGAGCAGGAGTGGTTTGTGGGGCTGGTTGATCAAAATGGGCAGCAAAAGTAGGTTCAGCAGCTGGTGCTTCACCTTCAGTTTCAACCGTCTCAAGAAAGTCAACAGCTTCTGCAGCATCCCGAGCCCTGCCACCGGTGGCTTTGTCTTTTCCAAAGACAAACTCAAGTCTTGGGTAAAGCGAGAAAGGCTTTCCAGGAGTGTAGTACTCGTTAGGGTGTCTCTGGAATAAAAATCAGAAAACATTAGCATGAAAAACATATGATTATTCGAACACTTCTATAAACAATCAACAATTAACACAAAATTACCCTCATCCATTCATCTAGCACTTGCTAGCTGTCCACCTCAACGCATTGCTTGGGTTTATTCCACCCAAACCCACTACAGTTTAACATGTCAAAAGCCGTCTGATATTTGTCCTTCAACCTCTTATGCTTATTTTTCACATGCCTTTTGTCAATCCCACAATCAGGAAATTTCTCCACCATCTGTCTAGCAAGAATTTGGAAAGTACCAAGCTTGAATTGCCCATTATCTGCTTTGTGACCAGCTACGACAACCTCCTCCATGAAGGTCACAAATGCATCTGTTTCACTTTTTGTCCAAATTCTTGACATTGCACCTAAACCAAGCAATGTAAAGAATCCCAGAACGTTCGAACTCATTTCCATAAATGATTAAGCAACATACATTGAAACGTTTTGTGAAATAAAGAAGATAATATTGAATGCAAAGAACCATGTGATTAAGTTCAAAGAAAACAATTCAACAACAATTTTATGGTCTGCTCAAATTCAGTTGCAATGAAAGTGAACAATAGAAGGAGAAATTAAACCAAACCCTCAATTTGGTTATAATGAAAGTTAACCACATTTAAACCCGTAATTCACTCAATCTAAACATTAACTAAAAGAAAGTCCACATTTTAATGGTTTCTTCTCCATTCATCAAACATGTTCGTAGCTAAATCCTCCCACCATTGACTCCATTCATTACTTGTCTCAACACGATCAACAGTTTCAGGGAGAGATGCATATTCCCTAATTGACATATCCTCAGCTTCCAGAGGAGTAAGCTCTGCTGGATCATAAGTCATATGCTACCTAATAAAGTTGTGCAGAAGGCAACATGCAAGAATTATGTGCATATGAGTGGTTGCTGAATAAAAAGATGGATTTATGAGGACTTTCCATATTTTTTTCAGTAAACCAAATGCACGCTCAATCACATTTCTGGCAGATGAGTGTCTCTTATTATAGAGCTCCTCTTGGTTCCTAGGTGCCTTTCCATCTCTTACCCACTCTTAAATATGGTATCTTGTGCCTCTAAAAGGTGCAAGAAATCCAGGACCGTTGGTATAGCCAGCATCTACTAAGTAGTAATTTCCTATAAATAAATGACACTATTACTATTGTATTTGTAATCAAACGATTGTAAAAATTAGCAAATTTGTTTTAATTCTGATATTACATACTCTTTGGAACTTGAAGTCCATTACGCCTCGTAACAGCATCATGCAAAACCCTTGAATCAGATGTTGAACCCTCCCATCCCGTAAGAACATAAACAAAGTTTAAGTTCTTATCACACACCTCTAACACATTAGTGCATATTCTCCCTCTCCTACATTTGTATCTAGGTTTGTCTTCTTGGGGAACTATGATATCTAAATAAGTCCCATCTAGAGCACCAAGGCAACCCTTTGAACAAAATGCCACTAAAAATAAGTTATACTTTAGCATTTTAAAACAGTTAAAATTAGACATATTATTGTAGATAATTAAATTTACTAACCTTAAACCGTTTCCATCTATTATCTGTGCAATCATTTTGAATTGGTATGGGCTTCACATACAACAGATGTTGGAGCTTGAGTACAGCCTTCAACACACTATGGAAGGCCCTACTTATTGTTTCCCCATACCTCTTAAACCTAACTTGTAAAACTCTATTAGATTCATTTTGTACTAATATTTTTAGGAAGATTAAAACTTTTTCTTCAATAGCCACATGGCCAGTATTCGTCAACCCACCGTGGACTTGAAGCATTTCACGTAACAATGTAAATGCATTTAAGTCCATCCTTAAATCCCACTGGCTATTCCTATTACCCTCATTCAAAATCCTATCTATATTAGCTTGGGAAGTTGGCACTGTCAATGCCCTACTACCTTTAGCATTTTCACTCCTCCACTGTTTTTTGGTGTATACATACAAGCATAACAATATGACCATTCTCATTAATTCCATCTCCCCATTCCAAAGCTCAAACATAGCCAAACACTTAAACATAGCATCATGAACGTTGTTATCCATGTTTGCAAATAAATACTGGCTACAAAGAGTAAAATAAAAGTAATGGTCATAAATAACCCACAACCATTTTACTTTCGTGCGTTTACCAAAAAATAACTACATAATTGAAATGCGCATATTCTGATCACAAATTAAAGGCATTAATTCCAAACATATTCGAAGCACAACACTTGAAGGAAACCACATTAAAGGCATTACCCTTGAATACAAATAATACTTGGTTTTTGGAATTACTACTTGAAATGTAAAGATTGATATATCTTTTGCCGAAATCACTTCATCGTGTATGTAAAGAATAGGCTCATAATCATTCTTGAAATCACTTCAATAGTCAAACCCTATGAATAGTTTGTCAAGTAGCTCATCTTTAATACATGTCCACAATACCCTAAAACCCAAGCATCACTTTATATAATTTTCTTAAAATAAATAAATGATTACTAAGGATTGGGATAAAAGTACAATATAACCATATTCCTTGGTTAGGGAACAAAACCAACAAATACCATATAGTGATCCTAATATAACTCTACCTAGTACAAGCCAAAATTTTACTAACCATGACATTTACATATGGGAAGTTCTTTGCTCTCCACATGTTCCTTATGCTATTAATAATCTTGTACATAAACTATTCTTGGTTCCTTCCATTTGTCTAGTTCCAGACTAGTTTCTTATATTACTTTAACTCTTTTTTTCTCTCTCATTCCTTTTCTTTAATATTTATAGGTATAATTGTTGCATATCCCTCTACTGATCAAGTTATACAACAACTAAAGCATTCCATTAATCTATCTGAACTTACTGGTAAGTTCTCAAACCTGACCCTTCATGATCATTGCATGCAAACTACATTTATTTACTTGTTCCCTTATTAGATGATGTATATGAATTTTGATATCCCTAATCAATTTTTCAAGTTCTTAGCATATCCTCACTAAGGTACTTACAGGGTTAAGAATTGTATAGTGCTTTCTTCAATTCATTTAAGTTGTTAAACTTCTAACTAACCCACACTAAATCACCACTTCATGCCTTAGATAATTTTGAACTCTAGTTGTTGTTAGTATATTGAGAGCTTAAATGTAATTTTGTATTGACAATGGACAAGATCCATCCACTAAGCTTTCAGATATCAATATTGTCAGCTGTATCACTATATAAATTTGGAAAAAAAAAGATTATAACAAGCGTGGATATGAACGAAATCAAAACTTTTGCGGACTTTAATGTCAAAAACCATAAATTGAAAAATTATTAACGGATAATCACTATTTACACTTATACTTCACTATCTTGACATTCTTGACCTTAAATATTTCATTACTTATAGGCAACACAAGATGTCCTTAATTTAAGATTTATACTTAGACTATTTTCCTTGAGCAAGCTATCAAATCTTTCATGCATCCATTGTTGAATAAATTGATCAATTTTAATATTCCTTGCTCAAGTGTGTGTTTTACTATGTAAGAGTTAGAATCTATTCCAAAGTAGGTGTTAACTTTCTATTCAAAATTTGCATAATTTATGCTCCAAATAATTGGAAAAGCTATTACTCTACCACCCATATATCAAATAAAGTTATTCATAATATAGGTTTATCTTCAAAAATAATAATAACAATAAACATAATTGCTATCACAATGTTCGTCAAATATTAAGTATGCTAGTTATGTTTAGGATACCTCTATTTTAAATGAACACAAAATTTGGGTTCAAACAACTTCATATTAAAATTTCATTATTAAGTGAACATATATAGGTCTCCAAGTGATATTAGCAAGCCAAAATTATTTTTCTGGTGACCATGTGTGTATTTACCAGTTTTTTAACCTCTAATTACTTTCATAAATCATTATGCAATAACTAACAGTTAAGAAATTCATAGATATATTTATGTATCTTCAACATCTTTAAGTGAATTTCGAAGATAATATGAGTACCTACTAGTTGGAACAACACGATAAAGAGAGAAAAACATCAAACCTAAAAAGACAACAAATTTCCCTTATGCTACTAATCTAGTATTTTAGTCTTATTATAACTTGTTTGAATTTTAGCTACATGATATAACACCAATGAGTGATTGGAATTTCTCATTACATAGTAGGATGCCAATATCTAATAATTGGTTGTTATTATTAGACTTATTGCTGGTTAATAGCAATAATGAAATTAAAAATGAAAGAGTGAAAGACAAAAGATTGGATTAATCACTGAAGAGTCATGTTAAAGGAAAAAAAATGCAATATAGGTTCCTGCTATCTTCTACACAACATAATGAAAATGACTGAAGGATTAACACAACTTAGACATATTGCCAACCAAAACCCAAGCAAAAGAACATCACATTACATATGTCATACATAATTGGTTGCTATCTAAATTAATTACAACAAACACTCAGTGCCAATATATACTTCACACAACACAAGGCATAATCCAAAGTACCCACAAACAATCAGAAACATGATAGCATTATGCATATTCAATTTAGAACAACATACATACCTGTGAAAAGAAACAGAAGAAGCACTTTGGAGATAACTAATGAGGTTCTCGGATTTAATCAAAAGGCTTATGCAACCTATCACTGATCAACAACAACCCAGGATTCCTACACAGAAACAAAGACACAAGTTAAAAGTTTGGAAAGGAAATCAGAGAATGATTAGGAAACCCAGCAAATTTTACAATAACAAATATGCCCAAAAAACCTCTCAGGATTTTGGTATAAGAACAAAAATAACCAAAGACCCAATAAGAAGAAGAGCTAGAACCGAAAATCCACATCATCCCATTCAAGATCTGCAAAGCATGCTAATGGCTGAAGGTCTCCATTTCTCACAAATCCACATATACAAACACCCAACACTCTGAAGGTCTCCATTTCACATAAACATCCTCCATTTCCGACTCCAGACTAGAAAAAGAAAAGAACAATAACAAGTGGATCATATTTGCGCAACCAGAGAAATGGAGACCTTCGGAGGCAGCAACATTTTTCCAGCAAATAACAAAAACTTACTTTGGGAAGAAGAGTCCCAGCGTGCGAGAGAGAAGCCCACGTGCGACAGAGAAGCGTTGCTCTGTGACCAGCGTGCGAGAGAGAAGTGATTTTGGAGGCAAAGGGGGGCGTGCGAGAGACCGAAACAAGGACGAAATAACAGAGGAGGGGTAATTTGGAAGGCAGCGTGTTTCTTTGTTTCGGAGACAGGGACAAAGAATTTTTATCCTTCGGTTTTCGAAGGAACAAAATTCTTTGTCCCTATCCTTCGGAGACAGAGGATATAAAATCAGGGACATCAACCAAACATCCAAGGGGGACAAGATTACTTTGTTTTGTCATCTGTCTCCACTCACGGGGATAGCAACCATACACATCGTAAACATTGCATTGAAACTAATTTAGTTTTAAATTATGAAATGTGTCATTTCATTATTGATCAAGGCATAATTTTGGGTCATACTGTCTCTTCTAAGGGAACTGAAGTCGATTGGGCTAAGATAGATGTTATTCGATCTTTATCTTATAGCGCGACCGTGCGAAAAGTTCGTTCTTTTCTTGGTCACGCAGGATTTTATCGGTGATTCATTAAGGACTTCTCCAAAATTACGCAACCCATGTGAAGACTACTATAAAAGGACGTGAAGTTTGATTTCGACGAGCCATGCAAAGTGCGCTTGATGAACTCAAGAAATGACTCACTACAGCGCCAATTAGTCAGCCACCGAAATGGGACATGCCCTTCGAGCTGATGTGCGATGCTTCGAATTATGTAGTTGGAGTCGTGCTGGGCCAAAAAATGGACAAGGTACCTCATATTATTTATTATATGTACATGGCACTTAATGATGTCCAGAAAAATTATTCTACGACAGAGAAGGAGTTTTTAGCTATAGTATTTGGATTGGAGAAGTTTTGGTCTTACTTGATGGGGACGAAGGTGATCATCTATTCAGACCATGCAGCTCTGAAATATTTGGTGAATAAGAAAGAAGCCAAACCAAGATTGATTCAATGAATTTTACTGCTTCAAGAATTCGATTTGGAAATCCGCAACAAGAAAGGAGCTAAAAATGTGGTGGTCGATCACCTAAGCAGGATCACTCCGAGTATCGCATCTGATGTTCTTCACGACAAATTTTTGGATGAGAATCTCTTCGCAATTCAACAGGTAATTCCATAGTATGCGGACATAGTAAACTTTTTAGTGACTAGGTCTTTACCTAGTGATTTATCTAGAGCTGAAAGAGATAAAATTAAATTAGAGGCTAAATACTACATCTGGGATGAGCCTCACCTTTGGAAAATTTTTTCTGATCAGATTGTTAGGAGATGTGTCACCAATGATGAAATTCCTTCTATTTTACACTTTTTCATTCATCTGTGTATGGGGGAACACTTTGGTCCCAAAAGAACCGCTCGAAAAATTCTTGAATGTGGACTATTTTGGCATAAGTTGTTTTATGACTCTTACATGATTTGCAAGTCTTGCGACTGTTGTCAAAGAACAAGTAACTTGGGATCAAGAAATCAAATGCCACTCACGAACATCCTAGTATGTGAGATTTTTTATGTGTGGGGAATAGACTTTATGGGTTCTTTTCCTTCTTCTTATGGTAAGAATTGCATTTTGTTAGCTGTGGGTTATGTTTCGAAATGGGTTGAAGCTAAGGCTACTTTATCTGATGATGCTAAAATTGTTATAGATTTCGTTAAATCTAACATTTTTGTGAGGTCTGGAATGCCTAGAGCTATCATTAGCGATCGAGGAACCTATTTCTGCAATAAGATTTTTGAAGCTTTAATGAAGAGATGTGGTATCACACACTGAGTCTCTATAGCATATCATCCGCAAACAAGTGGATAAGCTGAAGTGTCCAATAGGAAGATCAAATCCATACTGGAAAAAGTGGTGAATCCGAATAGAAAAGATTGGAGCTTATGATTGGACGATGCTTTATGGGCGCACCGAACTGCGTACAAAACTCTGATAGACATGTCGCCTTACAGGTTAGTTTTTGGTAAGCCTTGTCATTTACCTATCGAAATAGAATATAGAGCTTATTCGGCTATAAAGCAGTTGAACATGGATTAGGTAGAAGTTAGTCACAATAGGAAATTACAATTGCAAGAATTAGAGGAGATTCGTAATGAAGGGTATGAAAGTGCAAAAATCTATAAGGAAAAAACTAAGGCTTTTCATGATAAAATGATTTCTAGGAAACAATTTTCAATCGAACAAAAAGTTCATCTTTATCATTCGAAGCTTAAGTTATTTCCAAGAAAATTACGATCTTGTGGCTTCAACCGTTTATTGTTACTAACGTTTTTTTCTCATGGTGTGGTAGAAATTCAAAGTTTAGATACCTCTAAGGTATTTAAAGTTAACGGACACCGCCTGAAGCCAAATTATGCGAACTTTTCGGTTAAGCGAGTGGAAGAAATAGAGTTGGTTCCTCCAACCTATTTTTAATTAGGTATGTAAAGAAATATGTACTTTAAATAAGCGCATTCGGGGAAACCCATAAATTTTTTAGGTTTGTGTTTATGCTTTTTGTTTTTCAATAGTTTTTATTTTCATTTTTATTAGGTTTATTTCATTTTAGTTAGGAATTTAATTTAGCATTCTCAATTCTGCAATTTTAATTTTTTATCTTTTAATAAGAACTTTTTATAAAAAATGAAAAACGAAAATTCCCCTCTTTCCCGCCGCCCCCTATCTTTTCCCTCTTTTTCTTTCACTTAGTTTTTCTCACCATTGTTCTTCACTACAGATTTCACAAATCACCACCTATTTCATACACACTAAAACAACCATTCCACACAACACCCATCTTTCAATTTGTCATTAACCGAAAACCCACCCAGCCCTAACTTGCGATTTGGCTGGTATCGTTTCTTTTCTTTTACAATTGTAGGTCTACATTTTCACGGAGTTCAAACAATGCCAAGGAGAAAAAGTGAATCATGAAGGTTGGCCACCCCAATCACGTCTTTTGTGGATCTGTCCTCACCACCGCAAACCATCTCACCCACGACCGCAACAACCATGCAGCCAGCACCGCCAAACTCAGCTGCAACCCCAGGGTTGTCTACCCGCAATAGAACAAGGAGAGGAAAATAAGTCAAAAACCGAAGGCAATGGAACACACGAAGTGGTGGATTCACATCTTTTAGGCTTCCAGAAGATACATAACTTTTCTAGAAACTTAGTCAAAGAAAAATCTACCCCTGTAAGTCTATTCTTTCTTATACGCTTGAAGCATTACAAGTTTATGATTCTTTTATGCAATTGAAGGGTCCTGTTTGTTGGAGTGCATTTGCTAGAATAGCTTGTCCTGCTTTTGTTTAATTGACAAAAGAATTCTACAATACCTTTCAATTTAACTCTCATGAAAATTCAATGTATTTATGGAAGGAATTGTAGAATTTCGAGTGATGGGAAAAAAATCTCTTTATCAGTGGCTGAGTTTAATGTAACTATGGGATTTGTGTCAACTACTGAAATTAAAAATGAGATGTTTATCAATTCTAGATGTGACTATCACGAGGACTTTAATGCAATGGAATTGTAGAGTCAGTGGTCTGTAAATCCTAATCCCTATAATGCTAGTATTTCTAAAAGTTCGTTTTTTGGAAATCCTGTTTTTAAAATCATACATCGACTTTTGGCATACAATTTTTTGGGTCGTAAGGATGTTGCAGGGACATTGTCTAAAGTAAAATTTTATTTTCTGTGGTATATGGATAGACATACTCCTATTAATTTAGGTTTTTGGTTTTTATAACAATTTCAATCGGTATTGCATAAGAAATCTAAACCTTTGATTCTCAGTTCCTATATTACATAATTGGCCATTAATTTGGAATTATTAGATCTTGATCATACTGACATAAACGTGGCCTGTGGTATAGAACCTTTGGATTTAGATTGTTTGAACAGGATGGGAATTGTGGATCTTAGCCGTGGACACATAACTTTCACAAATTCGGGCCCCACTACTCTTTCCATTGCAAGACCAGCAGCACAAATTTGGGTTTCCACAGCTGAAACAAGTAGTCGCCAACACTCCTAAACCAATTTGGAGGATCACCTTAGTCGCCTTGAACATAGAATGCACCGAATGGAGCACAACTTGATGGCTTATTGGGAGTATGAAGTGTTGGATTTTGAATTTCCTTTCAATTGCTTAATTGATTAATTGTGTTTTGTTTAATGGTTCAAAAATTTTTAGAATTGGACCATTAATTATAAATTTGAAAGAAAGAATTAGATATTTGAGAATTAAGAGAAGTGTTAGGTAAGTTAGCATTCATTAGCATTAAGTTAGTTGAGTGGGCCTAAGGGGAGGA
>JANZLH020000151.1:960747-982100 GCA_026770325.2 Erythroxylum fimbriatum | reverse complement strand
AGAGAATGTTTCACTATTTTTTATTAGTAGTGATTTATGGAATTCTCTGGCCAGAGTGAATTAACATTT
The DNA here is from genome assembly GCA_026770325.2 of Erythroxylum fimbriatum. NCBI lineage: Eukaryota > Viridiplantae > Streptophyta > Magnoliopsida > Malpighiales > Erythroxylaceae > Erythroxylum > Erythroxylum fimbriatum. The sequence continues at coordinate 982,031 of JANZLH020000151.1, read as the reverse complement.
GAAAAGGTCTTTTCAAATGTTAATTCACTTTGGCTAGAGAATTCCATCTCTTTTCAAATGCTAATTATAAATTAAGAACTAATTAGCATGAATGAACATAATTGGATACAAAACAGTAGACACTATATCCATATTCTATCTCATTGGAATATTGGATAACAAAAGGGTTAAATTATAAATCATAACTATGCATAGACAAGTTAAGTCAAACCACTTTGATATTTCTAATAGTTGAATGGTCAGGACATGTTGCTAGACGTCAATCTTGATCTATAATTATAAGTAGTTTAATTAGAGAGTTAAAAGGAGTTTTAATTTATCTAATTCTAATTATGAATTAGATTATAATTTATAATCATTATCAATATATTAAGAAATTAATAGGTTACATATAAAAGAACAGTTTGTGAAGGAAAACTCAATTTTAATTAATTTGGACTTAATTATAAAGTTTGAGAAACTTTAGAGATAAAATATGAGATATTTAATTTTATTAAAATTAAATTAATTATAATTAAAGATTGACTTTAATTATAATTGAGGTATTTAATATTAATAGATTATTTAAAAACCATAATACTTTTTTTCTATAAATAGGAAAAAGCATAAGAGAGCTAGTGCTCCTACTTAATTCATCTCAAGAGTTGAGAAACTGTTCTGTGATTACCGTTAGAGGTTGGACATGTGAACAACTTGTAGTCGATACATCAAAAAGTTTTCAAGGATTTCAATAGGAAAATCTAATTAGGTATGATTTATTATTTTATGATTCATGTTTTATTAAGTTATTCAATTATTGCGATTTGATCAGAAATAAAAATTATTTTCTCGTTGCACCCGTGATCCGATCATGGTTGGTTTTCAACACGCATAACATCATAAACTTCACATAGTGTCATGTGGAGTAGGTCCCTAAATATCAACATAAATCAAATTAAAAGGTGCTAAAAGATAAAGTCACTATTAATAAAAGGTAAAGTATACTTTTTAGAAAGTTAGCACGAGATAAAATTAAAATTTTAGTCTTAATTTGACTTAAAGAACCATTAGAAATTAAAGATCCAAATTTAAGGTTAGGAAAGATTGTTAAAACTAGAGTAGCAAATAGTAGGTGTAGCAACACTAATAATAAGTTTAGATGGAAGACAGAGGGAGGTAAGGTCAAATAGCCATCTATCCTTACACCTTGTCCTAAAGATCTCACCCGTTTATGGATCCTACACAGTACAACTACAACTCAAAAAAGATAAGTTAATATAAAATTCATATAATTGACCAATAAAAATGATATTTGATAAGAGTTTGGGGAAAAAAAGTTTAAGGTAACTAAGATGTTTAAACAATAACTACACTTTGAACATTCATAGTAGAATTATTAATTCTATAAATAGTATATGGAATTGAGGAAGTTTTAAGTAGTCAAATACAGAAAAGCTAGAGGTTCTGTAGTTACAACAAGCAGAATCAAGATACCATAAAGAAGTATTATCTGATATAACAAATAAAGCAGGACAGGAAACAATAACATAATTTATTTAAACTTACTGTAAAAGGGCTTAAACGTCTTCTAAAGATAATTTAGGAGATTTTCTAAGAAGTTATTTGTACCTACTAATGTTAATTAAGCTTGATTAATTTGATATAGGTATTATGAAACTATATTAGAATATCATCCCAAGATACTAGAGATTTTACGAATGTATCCTTTACTTCATCTAGCCTTTGAGAGGTTGAAGTACTTCTCTAGTAACAATGCGTCAAAGAAGTCTTCCTTTGAAAAAGTTAACACATTTCCTTAACTCACAAATTATAGTTAAATCTATCAAAGAGGGAATTAATTGATTGATAAAAATATTGATGAAGTTTGGAAGGATAAATAGTGCACGGAAGACAAAAAGTCCTTAATAATAAGGCTTAAAAACACACAAAATAAAGAAACTTGTCTTTAGAGCGAGAGTTTAACCAATTTTACCTAAAGGATGAGTTTAGGACACCTATTAGAACTGGTCTAACTTGAGAAAAAAAACTAGCAAAAAATGGCCTAATCCATTAGTCAAAGTCTAGTCAACAAGTTTGAATCGAATCAATTTGAACCGAACTGATTGAACCATTACTAACATAGGGTGTTGACGTGGCAGATAATGTGGTAGTGTGGAATCCAATATGAGATGGAACATGATGTGGCAAAAAGTGGGACCTAATGCTGATGTGGATGTTTGACATGCTAGATGACATGTCTTCTTACATATTAATGTCTCGAGCATGCGGACCAATTAGGACTTGACATGTGTCACTATTTGTTGATTGGGTATCGACATTGCTTTAGTTGAAATGATATCATTTTGGCAAAATTAGATGAAAATGACGTAGTTTTGAGTCGCCTTCGTCATCAAAAAGCTAGAATTTCAAAACTCAACTTCAACTTTTTAGGAACATTTGGAGGGCATTTAAAGATAAGATGTACACCGTTGCGATATCTTGAAAAGTAGGAAAATTTGGTATATACCAAACACTATTTAAGCCACCAAATTATCTCCGAAAGTTAAGAATTAGAATAATAAAATACTCTCCTATTTATAAAGGGAACTATATAGAAATGTTTGAATAAAGAATATTTTGTATTTCTGTGTGTGAAAAATTATTATATAAGAAGATATTTATACATAAATTTAGACAAAAAATATACGTAATAATATGCTTTATAATTATTATATAAATCTATAATGTACATCATACATGAACACCAATAAAACCATCGATCTCTCTTTTACCACTCATACAAGAGGAATTTGTGGAAGAATCCTTCACATTTTTCTTAGAAACTCTAGACATCTCAGTCTAAACATTTGAAGTGCTCCAGTATTAGCAATATGTATTATGAACTATAGTATACTAACCTAGTTTTCGTGTTATTTTTCACTTCTATGATAACTGGATTTTTACTCGGAACTTCATCTATGCGACCATGGGATTGCTTTCCTAGGTTTCTAGATAGTAATTCTTCCATGCATATCTCCCACATATCATAAGCCATGAGAGAAGCTTTGATCTGGAAACACTAAAAGCATAGTTTTCACCCTCAAATACTAGAGTTGATGGCAAAGAAACACTGAAGAAACTACCACATATATAGAAACTAACAAAGATATTGGTCGGGTTGGCCTAATGAGGCCCGGCCTAAGGAGGCCCACTTCTAAGCCCAGACACAGACGACCTGATAACGGGAGATCGTTTCCCATGCAAACACGATGAGTCACGTACAGATCTAAACCTAATGGCAACCTATTGCGTATATAAGGTAATGTTCAACCATGATAGAGGTACGAACGGAAAAACCCTAGTTGTCTTCTTGTTCTCAAAAACCTAAAACCCACAAAAAGACTGACTTGAGCGTCGGAGGGGCCTTCCGGGAAACAACCCCCGGAGAGTCTTTGTTTGTCTTGCAGGTTTTCCATAGGCGAAGTTTCACAAGATCATGGATCAAAACAGCGATATTCCGACCTTACAGAATTCGGTTGAACCAAATACAAAAATTAAAAAATAAAACCACGTAACTAGCAGTATTCTTGATTCTATATTTTATTAACATATCTAAACTTATGTTAGAAGAAGAAGAGATTCAAGATATGAAACGACTCCAAATCTAAACCTGGTCCAAATGATCCGTAAACATAAGTTGACATTACGTAACACGGTTGCAGAACAGAAAATATTCTAATGGCAGTCCAATTATGTGGAAGAAGCCTCAATGAAAGGCATTGTGAGGGCTCCTTGATCTCTGTCAATTTCCAGATGCTGGACTGTCCATACTCCATAGCTTCATTCATCAGCAATTCCAAGTTTTACTTACAGCTAATATATGACAATCATTATTCTGCGGAAATTTGAAACAGAAGTTACTGCCCAAACAATTTATAGGGGAGATAAGATATAGATTCTAGCTTTTGAGTTCACGTTAGAAAGTTCTCAACTTATAGGAGAAGATGAAAGCATTAGAGATATCAGACATTAGAAGTATTTACAAGAGTTGAAATCTACACTAATGAAACCAACTTCAGTAGGCTTGGATTTTACAGATCACAACTTTGAAGACAAATAGGGAGAAAGAAACTTTTGACGTAAAATTCCATTAAATGATGAAAACTAGCGTAAAGAAAGAACAACTGTTGAACTTGAAACTGATGTTTCTAAATGGAGACTACAAATCCATTCCTCTTAAGAAACTTGCTTTTTGAACAAATGGGAAGATTCCAATGGCAGAGTTCGTCTACTCATTCCATTTATTTTCATGAATCAACAATGCAGCAGCTTACTGGAATGGTGTTTCTGATACAAACCTTTTATAGGTACATGCAAAATCAATTATGTTCTAACTGTGAAGAATTATTGGAACCCCTATCAGCCCATTGTCAGTTTAGGCTGCCAAAATGGGATTTCCTGTCCTGCTCTGTTTTAACAACTTAAACCTGAACCAAGCTTCACCATGCTCCAAAGTTACAACTGATGTCCAAAGCAAAACAGTTAAGTGAAGAAGATTCTGAAAAATGGATGAAGTATCGTAAATAGTTTAGTTTTTGTCTTATCAGAGTCAATCAGCACTCTAATTTCTCTCCTGTTCTTATCTTCTATTACTTGTGACATAGAAAAAATGCAGGGGGGATTTATTGCGGTGAAGTTTCAGCTCATAAAATTGCCAAAATGTCTGGCATATGTGCAGAAATGTGTAGATGGACGTATCCTGCATCCTCCAAAATTTGAAGGCCTAACCTGGAAACTGAATGATCCAACAGCTTTGCTCTAGAACTAGACTATAAGTTAGTTTTTGAGTTATCCAAAAATTTATTACTCAGTTCGTAAACAGCCTCCTGGGAGAAGGAACCTATATTTATCAGCATTCTCTATCAAATATGCAGGAAGATGAACTGCAGAAGCTGTGCGAGGTACCGGTCCCATCTTCTTGATCAAATCCTGAAATGTATACTCCTCAGGAAGCATGTCAAATAAGTCATCTCCCCGGCAAATTATCCTCTGAATTCTGGCTGGATCCAGAAAATCTTTCCTCCTCACTCTGTCTGCATGGCTATAAGCAGTCATCTTAAATACATACTCCTGAATTCGGCGAAAGCAAAAACTACAATGCCATCCAGCTTCAGCAAGAAGAAACTCAGACTGGCGTGAATGCCTATATCCAAACCAGGGGCCATATATATGGACACTAGGCTGCCAGATATAGTAGTCCACAGGAAATTCAAAGGAGTACAAGTAGTGCTTCATCTGAAGGTGCATCACCGGAGGTATTCCGTCACACCATTGTAGTAATTTCAAGGTGTTTGGCCTTGGAATCTCATCAGTATCTGATACAATGATTATGTCACCATTGGAAATCCCTGAGCTGCGGATAAATTTCCCCATAAATGCCCTTTGTTGCCTTTCAAGGATAAAGGGTTCTTCACGAAACCCAGGGGTAGCAACTTGACCAGGGTTAACACCATGGACAATCTTCTCTTCTGCAAAGGCAAATCGAGCCCGATTCAACTCGAAGAAAAGGGGTTTAGGGATGCCTGTGAAAGTGGTGTTGGACTCGATAATAACAAATTTGGTGATGTAGGGATAAAGCTCACGCCATCTGAGTTCAAGAACGTCTAACTCATTGCTGAAGATAATAGCATCAAATATACGACGAGGCTCAGAGCGCATGGACCAACCATGAAGATGGCAAAGATGTTCCATTGAAACATTCTCTGCATAGTAGTGGGGTATGATGTGCTTGAAGGGAGGAGGTGGTTTGTCCCAAAGTGGACGCAACAAATAGCCGATTTCCTGAAAATATGCATAGATCCCAATCACACAAATTGGTACAAATATCAGGAGTAGGATTGAAATAGGCTTTCGAGGTCCCCTTCTAGAGGTCGGGCGGAGAGGTCGAACAGCCATATTTCTGAGATAAAATTGAAAAGTGAGATTGCAAATATCTTAGTATCAGAAAAGCAAACTTGAAAATATTATAACCAATAAACTATTCTATTATCCAATAACTGTTTCTGTAGGATTAGGAAAAGAGGACAGGCACAAAACTAAGCTTCATGGTGCAGTTTTATGGAGGCTAGCAAGAACCATAATCCTACTCTAACATTAGTTCAAAAATAAACACAATCATGAACAAAATATCTATCTCTAAAGTTGCCGCGTAAATAAGAATTAATTGATGCTCTTTAACCAAACAAATAATAATATTCCTATCATCATCAGCATGAATATTGTGCATTAAATTTCAACATGAATACAATTGATCGAGAAACTAAAACAAGCATTCCCCAAAAGGGAAAACCAAGAGGGAATGAGAAAAGAGAATATCTATTCACCTAACAACCAGATACAATCATTAGAAGTAAGAAGCTGTTATTGCATTTATACATTTCAATATGCTAATCCATTCCAATCCAATATCTTTTATTTGTTCTTAATCTCACACGTCCAGTTTAGGTCATAATCTACAAACTGCAGCATCTAAAGCACCCACCTTTTCAATTTCATTTCCAATGGCAAAGCTAAAACAATGGATTCAACACACACAACAAAGGAACCAACAAGATCAAAACGAGTCTTTCAAAAGATAAGGGTCAGCTAAACAAACGAAGAATAGAAGCAAAACCGCAATTTTTCACGAAAAAGTTCAAAACTTTGCGAAAAAAATCTGAAGAAAAAGAGCCAAAGAAAAGGCAGAAAAAAAAGTGAGCTTAATACCTCGTTGAGATGGAAAGAGGTCGTCGTCAGAGAAGAAAGCCGAGAGGACAAACAACGCTCCGCGAGATTAGTTACGCTCGGCCATTTTTGGTAATGGCTTGTGAGCTTCAAAATGTTAACGTCCTTTTGCTGGATAGAGACAAGAGGGCGACACCAAAACCAGCGAGGAGGGAGACGCTTATATAGGGAAAAAGACAAAAACAGAGGGCAAGATGGCGAGATAATGTTAGAGTTAATGCGGACGCAAATATCTACGGTCGGTACTAAGTCAACCGTATTCGACTTGACAAACTCGGCGTCAAGTAAACTTTGCGGGGCCGGGAGTAGGATTATTTTCGTAGGCTTAGATGCAGGAGCGTGTTGACTGTTGAGTGGGTTAGTGTAAGGACAACCTCGATAACTCCTTAGTAATGATGGTGACGTGGAAACACCTCAGTGCTCTATTTTTTATTACATATTTGTTAAAATTATTATTTAATTTATTTAATTATTTATTATATTTTGTTACTTTTTTACCTTATTTATAATTCTAAATTAATATCACATTAAAATTTATTTTATTTTTAACCTCGGAGCAGCAACAGTAAAATTATTTCTTTGTGAACCAAGGGATGCGGTTGAGTAGTAGGGACTCATCGATCCTTAACTAAAGGTTAGGGGTTCGATCCTTAACTTTGGATATGGAGCAGGCTTAAATCCTTGAGCCAGCTGTCCCACTCTGTGAGGTGCCTACAAACCAGCGAGAGAACTAATCACTGGATCCGCCGGTGAATATCCTAATTTAAGACCAAAAAAATTAACTATCAAAAGTTCAAATCACGATAAATAACTTTTTTTTTCGTGAAAGTACAAAAAAAATGTTGTTACTTATTTTCTAATTAGTTGACTTTTTATTTTTATCCTTGCTAGTATATTTAAGTCTATTTATTTACCTATAATTATTACTTTTCAATTTGTGGTGGTAAATGAAAGATTTTCAAATAAAAATTACAGTTACAAAAATAATTAAGCCTCTTACCCCATTAATAAATGAGATATAAATTTGACATTTACTCTTGTGGGGTACCATATTGGTATGTTTTTAAATAGTAGTAGCTAACATTTTGTGGTCATTAACTCATTATCTAAATATAATAATAATAATAATAATTTCCCACTTATGTTCACAAATTATAAATAATAAATGATAAGTTGCAAAATAGACTAATTTTTATCAATTGCATAAATTATATTTATCGTTATATATTATATGTCTAAATTAGCATATTGTTAATATATCTAATAATCTTAAAACGACGGTGCGTAAAAAATGTCATTATTTATCGAATTTAAGTCTGTATAATAATATTAAATATTGATATTCGGCAATTATTAATCATATAACTTTTTTCCTTTTTTAATTCTTATGTTTGTTATAAAACTTGTCTTCTTTTCTTGTTATGATCATCTTACTATATGTAAAGCTAAAGATGTAGATATTGTCATAGTTAAATAAATTAGTGAAGAGCACAAGAACCAAGGGACAACTTCAAAGCATTGCACTAATGCCATTAATTAGAAGAAACATGACAAATTGCATGTTAAAACAAAAGGAAATAGGTTGAAACTAACATTGGATATGTACTGAATCTATTAAAGCCACTATCTGTTACCAACTAACAACCAAATTCAACGGCTATCTCTAGTTGTATGGTTGGTTTTTCATAGAAAATTAAAGCAACCCTTCTTCCCAAGTGGTTAGATGTTTATGAATTGATGAAGTTTCTATGAGTACAAATTAGAATTTAATGTAACGCCCCAAATTAGGGGTTAGAAGATTAACGGAAATTATTTCATATGTATTTAATTGTGCAGAAGTATTTTGGCATGCATTCATGGCATTTTCCGGGTAAAGTGAATTAATGAAACTTCGGATGATTCGGACTGGATTAAGATAATTTTTAGAATTTTTGTATACTTCGAATATTTTTAGAAATTGATGGTGAATTAGTTTTGAGTTGACAATTTATTTTGGGAGTCATTATTTTATGACGGAATTTTGGTAAATTTTCGGAAGTCTTCTGGACATTTTGGGTATTTATTTGATAGAAGAATTCATAAGTGTGTTTTTGGTGATTTAACTATTCATCAAATAATACTAATTTAATAAATGGACGAATGAACGTGTGGGTTGGCCTTATTTATTTTGAGACAAATGTATACCGACATAAAATCCAGAGCTCTTCGGTTTCATCATCTGCTTTCGATCGATCTGCTTTTCTGCAGCAAATAACGAGGTTAGTCCTTTAGATCATGAATCTTTTCTGGTGTCGGTTGAGACATATATGTATATGTGTTCTGTTAGGGATGGTTTTATGGATAAGAGAAAGAGTTCCAAATTGTAAATATGTAGGATAGTGTTCCAAATTGTAAAAGAGTAAGTGTAGCTAAAGAAAAAATTATTATGAGACTTTTTTTCTAAATTACGAAGCACATAAACAGTGCTTTCTTGAGCTATAAAGTTAATTCTATCTGTAATCTATAATTTATTTTCATATCAAACTAAAGAAGAAAGCTAGCTTTTGAAAGTCCATTAAGGAGCTATACTAGGTTTTTTCCATAATGTGGTATTATGACTACCATTTATCAACTATAAATTTGAATTATTTGTTAAATTATAGGACTTATGACACATTTAAATAGCATGATCTTGTTCCTGATTAAAAGGAAAAGATTGATTATTTGTCCACCTTTATACATTATTTTAGATGATTGTTTGCAGTTTAAAGTGCTCATATAAACCTTCGATGATTGATATGATGTGAAGAATCCTATGAAGAGGTCCTAATATGTCTCAATTATTATGCTGAAACCAAGGCACTCTCTTATCATTGATGATAATATTCAAAACACCTCTAACCTTTTTTCTAAAGTTTAAAATATATTTGAGAGTCCACAATATTTAAGCATTAACCTTTCTATGCCATATGTTTTTCCCTCATTAAACCTATATCAACTCAGTATCTATAAAATGTTTTTAGACTAGATTAGTAACATCTTATTCATCAACTTAATAGAATGGAATCCTAACCCTCCTTTAGCTTTAGGCAAACATAACTCATTATACTTGATCTTAACCTTTATAACATCTTCTTTATTTTTTTATCTATAAGAAATTTTTAAGCAATCTTTCAATAGACATTAAAAGGAAAATGTAAGCGATCTAATAAATATGTCAATTGCTAAAGAACAAAGAAATCAATTGCTTACTCTTTACATAAGATTGATTTAAGATATTCCAGTTGTCTAATCTTTCCTATACTAAATTAAATAGCAAAATATGATTAAAGAAGACAAGTCTTGTCATAGTAATTGGGATCTTAATACTTAAGTGATGGGACATCTAGTTTGGTGCATATATGTTAGGAGATTTGAAATATTAATACAAACTTTTTTTTCTTATATATGGAGGTTATTCTTATTAAAATGTATCAATATACCTAATATGATAAATTATTGTAAGGAAATTAAGAAATTATCAACTACAAAGATACTTTATTTTTTAAATAGAAGAAGATCATTAATAAATAGGAGGTTAAAGAGCTTTATATTGTTACACTTATTGTGGTACTTGAACTTGTAATTGCTCTTAATATTAAAGGCTACAAAATGAGTGAGATATGTAAAAGGTAAAAAGATATAGAAATAAGAGGTCTCCTTGCCACAAGCCTTCGCCACCTTTAAAAATTAGGGTTGGCACACTATTAACTATTATATTGTAAGATATCGTAGAAATGCATTTAGACAACTACTTGACAAAGATAGTTAGGAATGCAAATGCTTCCAAGGTGCTAATGAAAAAATCTCATTCCAATATGTCAAACACTTTATGGAAATTAATTTTAGGAAGACATATTTTCATATAAGGAAGCATATGATAATTTTTTAGTAGTTCCTAGGCAATTAAAATGTTGTCCTTAATGTTACTCCCTGGTATAAACGCCCCTTATAAAGGGTTAACAATCAAATTTAGCACCATTTTGATCTTATCTACTAGTATTTTAAAGATAAGCTTGTACATAATATTACAACATGAGATAAAATTGAAATATTTAAGAGTCAAAAATTTCAAAACTTTATGGAGTTTGTTAATGAAAGTCTTGTTAATCTCATAGAACGTTTTGTCTGTAGGATAAAAATTCTAAATTTCTTTATGTATCTCTAACCATCTACCAATTTTCTTAAAAGAGTAAGCATTAGAACCAATTAGACCTATTGCTTTATTTGTAACTAGCTTAGCATATTTATTCTTAATATATTATCTAGAAAAAGGGTTAGTAAGGTAGTCCATTTGCTCCTGATAATGTAAGTAATAAAGGATCTAATATGTATAATAAAGTTAAAGGTAATACATGCTTTTCCTAAAGATTGATTAAATAAATCAATGGTTAGCTACTTAATCCCTCCTTTAGATTTCAATGATAACATCCTTGAGAAATCAATGAGTGAACATATTTTACTAATTTTTAAAAAACAAAAATTGCATTGTAAAATAATTTTTTTTGTTATAGTTCTATATTTAATCCACATAATTTGTAATTTTTGTTTCAGGAGTGAGTTGTGGGCTAAAAGGCATTTTATATAAATTTTCATTGCCTACTTCTTTAGTAATTTAAGATGGTTATCCCTCATATTATCACTAACCTTGCACTGATTCATATTCAATATGTCCTAGTATTTACCACTGTTTTTTTAGTGTTACTTATAAAAGTGTTATTAAGGACCTTATAGATTTAATTTGATGGCTTTTAATCTCATTATACATTTATACCAATCAAATTTATGAACACTAATATTAATATCTTAAGACATTCCATCTTCAAACCCTAACTATCTCACTAAATAATTAGTGAATCTAAATAGTGATTTAGGATCACTTTTAGAAAGTTTCAAGAAAATATTAATGGGATTATGGTCTAAATAGAGAAGGTTACTAAATAGAACCTAAGATTGCAAAGAATTGTTCAACCATTGGGAGTTGGCCAAAGCTCTGTCAAGTTTACTCTTGAGGAAGCTACAACTTTTTTAATTGTTATTCCATATAAACTAGTGTCTTTTAGGGAAAGTCAAATAACCCTTACTTCAACTGAGATGTGGTTGTTTAAGTCTATGTTAATAGGTTTTTAACATATTAAACTTCCTTTTGATTTATAGGAAAGTAGTATATAGTTGAGGTCACCCAAAACTAACTAGGGAACAGTGATAAGTGAATTAAAATTGACAATGTCAATCCAAAGGAGATTCCTCATTAAAGAGTCGTTAGAATCGTGCATGTATACAACATGCACTTTGATTAAAAAAAGGAAAGGAAAATTAAGCCTAGGTGGATGAATTGACCTGATAGATGGGAGTGCATAACCAAAACTTTAATAGGAGTATAAAATCACTAAAATTTTTCCATTATGGTGAGATTAGTGGTTGCTTACATTAATCTAGTTCTTGTAAGAAAAAAGGGAGGTTTCACGTAATTTGCGATCTTTTATTTTAGTTTCTAGTAAAATAGAAATAGAAAGATTTTTTGTTAGAAAAAAGTCTTTGATCACTTGCTACTTAGAGGGGCTATTTAAATGCTTCACATTCTAAGTAGTGATTGAAATTAAGTGGTATTTATAGATGAGTCAGTTTTTCACCTTTTTTGATTTCCCATTATATTTCTTTGTAGCTACTATCAAGGCAAAAGCATTCCAGTTCATATTCTCCAATTTAAGCTCATTAGTAAAAGAAATTAATTGATTTGAAATTTGTCTTTGATTTTTGATCATTTTTAATCTCTAAAGTGATAGTTGAAGCTATTTATAAGGAACTGTGCACTGTTAAAGTTACATTTGTACTTTATAATTGGGTATCTGCGTTCCAAGGTGTTGACTCTAAGAAAGTTCATTAATTCATCATATTATTTGGTCTTGAAAGTTTTTTTTATGATAGTCAATTCTTTAATTTGCTATTTTTTAAGGTTTCCATTAGTTACTGAAGTTTAATATATCTTCATATATGGTAACTCCTTTTCCAATCTGACTTTAATACATACTACCGATCCCTTTCAACAATGTTGTATTTTTCTAAGAAAATTGATCTTCCAATAGCACTAAATAAGTAGCTTAATTTATTTATAGATCAATACTTCAAGGGAATATTATGAAAACTGAGGAGAATGTTGGGTGATTATCAAAAAAGAAATCCACTAAAGGAGGGACCATTGAGGACCTATATTTGAGGACTTCCACTAGTGGCAAAATATTGGGATCACAATCACTCAAAGAAGGAGGCACATATCTAAGTGCCTAAAAATAAGAAGCATCTCACAATATCTTATACCAGGACTGCTTTGGAAGTAAGGGGAGAGAACGATGTTGGAGGATTCAGAAGAGAATAAGTGAGAGAAGTCCAAAAATTGACAAGTTGGGGATTAAAACAAGGTATAATAGAAGAAATTGACAAAGTAAGGAGTATAAAGGGAAAATAGGAGGGAGGGGACAGATCAATTAAAAACAAAGACATAATGAGGAGGAGGCTAAGGATAAGTTACATTGGAGGACTGATAAAAAGTATTTAATGAAATCTAGGAAAAAAAGGCTTAAAACATAATGAAAAGAAAAGAAATCAATAAAAAGTTGCTCAAACGTGTTTCCTAAAGAGAGTCTAAATAAATATGTGTGGACTATTTTTTATATTTATTGATTTTTTATTTTTATAAGAGTGCTTTCTTACATTATATGGGCATCTTTTACTTCCATTTACATGTATTACGTATCCATATTTACCTTTTGAATGAATATTAATGGTATAATATTACTCTTTAGTCTAAGTAGAATACTCATACTAAATAATAGAATGTTATAAATTAGTTTTTCCTTCTCTTTCTTTATTTTGAGTTCTAAATTATCAAAGATAGAACATTTGTTGTTTTCTTTATACTTAGAAAAGTATTTTTCTTTCTTTTGTTTTTTGTAATCAATATATTTATCTCACTTTAGGCATTTATATTAGGAGTTTTCTATTTACTATATAATTGTTTTTTATTGACCTATATTGTCTTTAAATTTATTATTAAACTATGGTAACACAATCTAGGTACTCAAGGCACAAAGGAGTTTTATAATATAAAAATGATAATTGGAAAGGACAAAGTGGAGTATGTTAACTTCAATTTTCAATTACATCAAGAAAAGTTATAATTACATATTTACTTCTACATCTTTACAATTAACTTAACTTATAAACACAAAAGATTTTGTTTCCTCTAATTATGCACCACAATTAATTAAAAATTGCATGTAAATTAGACATGTTCATATTAAAGGTGTAAGCTAAAAAGCTATATAATATATTGTTTTGAAGCAAATTATGTCTAATATTTGACAAAAGCTTATAAACTAAATACTAAAATTATTTAAAATTTAGTACCATAAATTTCAAAACTCTTAGATTTATATGATTATAAGTAACATAATTTCATAATTTCCCTCTCATGTTCATATATACATAGCAAAGACAAAAAAAAATCATAGAAGTAATATAAGATAATATAGTTGTAACCATTTTATATATGAATTAGCATAACAAAATTTTCTTACATAAGTCAAAACTTTTGAGCATAAGGAAGATGTTTAATTTACCAAATATTTATTTTATTAATAAAATAGACAATTTTTTATGTTATAGATTTATGTTCATATACAACAACAATCTTAAACTTCTAGACATATTTCTCACTACATAAAACACACATGCTACAATATAGAGTTTAATCAATACAATAACTTATTTAATATAAATGAAAAATATGTCAAGAGAATATAAAAATACTAGTAAGGAGAAAGAAAGGATATTCTAAGAGGAAAATCTTTATTGTTTTGAGATTGTTTGGCCTCCTTATATGACTCAAAATATTAGCAGTATCTACCCTATATACACAATCAAAAGGAGTTTAGACGGACAAGACATTGCCCTATTTCATGAAAATGTATTTAAAGTAGAAAAATAATAATATAAAAAAAGGGGGAGAGAACTTTCTTTAGAAGTTTGATGTTGTAAAGGATGGATATGCACCTATTTATAGTGGTTATCTTATGACCACTTTTAAAACTTTTGTAAATACAGTTAAATCATTATTATTAAATATAACACATGATTTTAATAAACAAATACATAAAAAAAGAAGGTCAAAGATTAATATATAACTCTCAAAATTAAAAGGGAGTAAAAGATAATTTTAATATAAATTAATTTTAAAATGTTCAAACCTAAGCCCACTACGAAAAAAAAAAGTGCTTTAGGCAACAGACAAAAGCATAGTTATAAGTACAATTGTCGTTGTCTTTTTATTAAGGCAATATAATTCATATCGTTACAAAAAGTGGCGTTGTTATTAGTATACGGCAACGTAACTTTTTGATTAGGCAACAAAATAAAAAATGTTGCTTTAAGTTTTGACTAACATAACACATTAGTTTCAAACTATAGCAACAATGTTAAATAGATATTACAATACTTTAAGTCTGTTTAGGCAACAATGTTAAATAGATAAGGTAACAAAGTGAATTTTTTAGGTAACAATTTGTAACAATAAAAGCAACAATTTATTCTTTCATTACCAATAATATTTAACATAAAAGCAAACTCTTGTCATTATGTTGGCAATATCCATATATACATTAAAAGCAATATATAGATATTAATGTACATCTTAATTGAGTACGTATTATCAAATGTAAACGACTAAAAAACTGCATTTATATATAATATATAGTCTATAAGGACTTGAAAAATTCAACATTTAACATATTCAAAATAGAAAAGAAAATTACATGAGCTTTTATTGTTACGAAATAAAAAAGCGAATTCTACAATCCTTAACAATTGCAAGGAAAATTACATTTGCTTCAACAACTCTTCATCATTTATAGAATTCGAAGTCGGTGTCATGCTTCTTCACATTGGCTCTATAACCTTTCTTAAAGTCCTTTGGAAGTATAACGTACATGTTCTTTCATACTGCATGTATTCCAACTTCTAGACAGATAATTGCAATCTGAGTAGATGTCTAGTTATGATGAGGACCAAAAAACAAAACATCATCAGAAGGCAAAGTATGCATTTCATACTTGTATGAAAACTCTTAAAATATAATAAGCAGTTGAAATACATATAACAATAGCATGTTATCAATCCTATTTTTTTTAAATAGATGGAAACTATTTGCCTCACATCCCTTTGAACTATTTCATAAATACCAATATTCTTTTTCCAATCTACTTCATCAAGTTTCTTACTAATTGGACTCACCAAATGCAGCCTGAAATACAATATCACTTCAAACTTCACAAAGAAGTACTCAACTCATTCTATTAGAGAGTTTACTTTCATGGAACTTAACATAAGTAAATTTATAACAATTTTACCTAAGAAAGCTAAATAATAATATATTCGCCATGTTTCACCTTAAGAGGCTACCCTACCTTTACTTCAAAACCTAGTCAAATTGGGTAAAGCATAATCTAATTGGGCAAAGATTACCTTTATAGAATTTTTAAGGTCCTCCAAATTTTTCAAAAAGCTTTTGTGATCCACATACCTCTTTTCACTTTATACTTAAAGTGAACTTTAAATGATGCTGACGCAAATTAGTTCTCAAATTAGGAATCTTTTCTATATCTTGCCTAATGCTTGTCATCTTTGAGTCATCATTAGTCAAAATTGCAAAGGTTCTGAATCCATGCTTCAACCAAGTTACATTTTTAAAGAAAATAGTTATAGATCAAATCACTCGTGGAAATTAGGATGATATCAAACATTAGGTTAGTACTAAAGAGAAGTGAAAGAGATAACTTACTGTAGAAATTATCTTTAGAGAATTATTCAAGATAGAAATATTATGTCTTGCTTAACACTACAAATATTTTGAATCCATGTTGTAACTAAAATTATAGAAGCACATCACATCAAATTTACATTTTGAAAGGAAAAAATCGTCAAAATTGGTTGAGGATGTTGACAAACTTAGCATTTGATAACTATTGACAAACTTACCATTCGATTAGGAGAATCAAATCCAAATGATGTTTTCTTATAAAATCCAACAATTATTAGATTTAAATGGCTACAAAAGAATAACTTGATCAAAAAAACAAAAACTGTTTAGGTGGAATTATGCACAAGAGATTTCATCATTTCAGCAATTCAAGCTAAAACAAGCATAGGAAATAGACCCAAGCAACTTGAACGTCGTCTACTCAAACATCTCTTTGCTTCATCTCATGCACTCCCTGACACTCATCAAAGTAAAGATTTGTGTCAAACTCAAACAATTCAATAGCTTTGTTTATTCCTCTATGCCTTATTTTACATTGATTATATCATATATTATATGATATTTGAAAGAATAAATGAAAAATACCTAATCTAGAAGTCTACCCATTTGCAAATATGTTGACAAATAACATGAGCTTGTTTTTTTTCCATGAAACCCAATAAATAATGATTCTTCCATTTTTTAAATCATCCATGGAGAAACAGATAAAGATAACATAATTAATCATTGACAACAATTGAAAAGAAATCATCAAAAGTAGATAAGAATCGGTAGTTGATAATCAGTAACATATTCGATATCACAATCACACTCTAACATAGAACATCCAATCCTCATATTTAAAGCTAGCACCTTTATCAAACAACAACACAAAAATCAATCTGAAACATACAAAAATAGATGCAGGAAATCAAAAGAAACATATAGACATATTAAATGGATCTAAAGGGAAATATGGAAAACCTTAAAAGGAGGAGTGCAGCCAAGAGGGTGGAGATCACCAAAAACAATAGAAGACGACAGAAAGGAAGAGTTATTAGAGGAGGAGGAGGACTCTAAACGTGGGTTGAAGAATCTGCTTCCTCAACCACCACCATGCCTCAAGCTCAACATCGTCTGATCACCTTGTTGCATTCCTTGATATTTCACTCAAAGATTGAATCTCCTCCATCGAAGTAAACTGTAACACCCTACTCCCGCGTGACCTGAACCCGACATCGTTGATGATATCCGAGTCCTTGCCCCGCGAGGGTGGCATACTACATCAGTCAGTCGAAAACTCAGTATCAATATTTATTTTTTTATTACACTCATGTGCGCGAAATTTGCCCTTCCCGTCGGGGGTGGGATGTTACATAAACATACACACAAAGGAAAGGATTTAAAAAAAAGCAACACCCAAAAAAGATTACAACAATCACAACCAAAAAAGACAACTATTATCACGCAGTTATATCATAATTATATAATCTTTGAAAGAATAAATGACGTATACTTAATATGGAAGATTATTCATTTCCATCTATGTTGGCAAATAACATGAGCAGTACAAATAACATGGAAAAGAATAAGCTCATGTTATTTTCTACATAAATAAATATGTAACATTAATGAAGTCCGTTTAATAAAAACAAATTAATGTAGTCCATAAACTAAATTCAATCCTTTATATAAACAATTGCATATATTTATCAATTCTCATTGGATGCAATATATTTGCAAATGGAAAAATAAGCAAAGATAATTTGCAATTGATCTCAATGCAAAAGACAATAAGGTCAAAAGAGTTTGACACCTTCATTCATGTATATATTACATGTACTTTTGTGTATTTTGGAGCAATTGTATCATGTGTTTTAATTTTACAAAATAAAAATTGATGGTAATTTAATTTTCCTAGACATTTTCATAATACTCATTAGCAAATAGAGAAATTTTATATTTTAAATATACATTAGTAAGTAGCTATATACATAAATATGTAACATTAGCAAATATCCTTTAGTAATCGCTGGAACTATAACTACAATTCTAGATGTTGCATATACGAAACTTTATTGCACATTTTTTAATTTTTTTGTCTTTTCTTATATGTAGCAACAAGTTATTATTACCGTTGCCTTTTAATATAAGTAAAGGCAAAACTTTAAAAATTGTTGCGTTCAAGGATGTGAATCCCGTTTCGTATCAGCAGGTACAAAAATGGAACGGTATCAAGGTTAATGATATCATTCGTTAGTTTCGGCTAATACCGGAGTTTTCACCTGACATAGGTCGATACCGGTTGATATTTAAAATACCAGTCATATACTAGCTGGTACCGTAAGTTTTAAAAACTCCACGAACATTTTAGCAAAAATGAGAATTTTTTTAATTTTAAAATTTTTCAAAGAGCTCTCCACCACTATGGAAACCAACTTAAGAGCTCGAGAGCTTGCCATGTTACACTATAGGTGAAAATATAGCTTAGAACTGATGAGTTCTAAGCTACTCACATATGGTGTTTATATAGAGAAAATGAGTGTATACAGGAAAGGTGATTGTATATATATGGTAGTTGAGGTTAATAAAGAGGTTGGTCTAGTATGTTTCAATGGTGATAAATACTGAAGAGAAGAAGAAGAGGAGAAGAGAAGATAAAGAGAGTGATTAAACTATTGAAGTGTATGTACAACTTAATCTAGTGATAGGCTCTAAGCAAAGTATTAATGATTTCAGGGCTCAAAAAATTCATAGTTGAATTAAGGTTAAAAGACATTAATATTATAATACTTTTAATTTTAAAAGTATTTTAAATTTCCTTTTAATATTTAATTTTTAAAATATTAATTCAGTTAAAAATTAATAATTAAATACATATGACATGAAGATAACACGTCAACGAATTAAATGTTGCTTATACGATGATTTAACTTATTTCTTAAATTTGAATTGAACAAATTAAACCAGGTTCAAGCTAATAATTTATTATAATTATTTTAAATTATTAACTTAAATAAAGTTTAATTAATTTAAATTGAATTTCAGAGTTAGATTAAATTAACATTTCAGTAACGTTTAATTAATGTTACTAAATGAAATTTTCTCTTAATGTCATTTTGTGTATCAAATTTGAATCATGATAATGATGAGGCTCCTCTCAACGATTAGGATTTTGTATCAATGATAACTAAGGTCAGTACAGTTATAACAGGTATCTTCTCCTAAACGATTGAATGAAGTTCCAGGTATTTGTTTCTCCTCTTCTTTCAAATTTACTTATATTCAATGTATATGTTAAATTCCATATTAATATAATTGTAAATATTTTTATTTCAGGTTTCACTTCTACTTAGTTGTTTCCTCGTCACGAATTTTTATTTTAAATTGTAATAGTTAGAGAGTAAGGGACATTTATTATTCTTTTTATTTGATGTTTTGATGTAATTATTATTTATTATATATGAAATTGTAATATTTTAAATACTCTATATTGTTCTTAATTTTATATTTATATGATGATTGTCTTTTTTCATATTAATTTTGGTTATTATTTATACATGAAATATCTGAACATGATTTTTAATAAAATAAATAAATTGTTGTTCTTTTAAATTTTTATTATTATGATTTTTAGAGACAAGGTTTATGTCAAATTATAAAGTATACAGTTCAGTATACAGATAGACTATTTTGCAATTTTTTAAAAGACTCAGCGGCTATTTCATAAATTTAAAAAATTGTCTTAAAAAATACCTAGTGTTGACCGGTATCAGTATAGTACCATATCAGAACTCAATCCGACACAAGGATCGGTATGGTATTCATAACATTGGTTGCGTTATATAATTTTTAGCAACACATTTTTAAACTGTTACAAACATACCGTTTTCTAAAGCTCTTTTTGCTATAGTGGCCTAACAAACACATTTTATATTTTTATCGTATAAAAATGAATTATATGATTCGTTTTGTTATTACTAAGATAACAAAGCGTTTACAAGTATTTCCTACAGTCTTGACTCTTTTCTGAGTTGCACATGTTCAATTCCTTTAGTTTTTTTATCATAAAGTAAAATATTATTTGCATATTGATGAAATTACACAGTAAACTAGAATTGGTTCTTAAAATTGATATTTGGAATTATAAAATGACTTAATTTTAGTAAAAAAATATTTTTATAATACAGTTATATTGAAAAGAAAATTAAGAGTTAGAAAAAATCACCAAGGATTTTATCTATCTAAAGCAAATATATCAAAGGCTATTATCAGTGCAAAAAACTTAATCACAAATTATGCAAATCAATATATGTTGATGGCTATATTTCTTTCATAATTATATTCTTTACAATACTCAATCTGTAATGCTTTATCTTTACTATATTTCTAATACTCAAGCTGATCTAGTTGGACTTTTGAAGAGCTAGATCTGTACTTCAACAATTTTCCCTATCAACAAGTAGTTTTTTAATCTTTTTTTTTTGTTGACCACGAAGTGTTTTAGGAGGGTCCTAATTATAGGGAAACACCTTAAGTTATTTACATCCAGACAAATCCCCGTTCGAACTGGGTAGGGAAAGCAAAAATAGAGTTTAACGACGGAAATTACCGACGGAATTTGTACATATTCTGTCGGTAAGCTTAATTAGCGACGAAATTTACCGACGGATAACGGCGTCGGAGAAACGGCTGACGGTAAATTTACCGA
>JANZLH020000151.1:930551-941908 GCA_026770325.2 Erythroxylum fimbriatum | reverse complement strand
TTCGTTATTATATTGAAAATAATTAATTTTTAAAATTAAATTATAACCATAAAAACTTACAAGTATTATGATAATTTATGTTTACTATTATACAAAGATTAAAATTTCACAACTAACTTCTACTGGATTAGAATATTATACATATTAACTACGTATTTATAACGATAGAGGTTACCCCATATTTGATAGTTATTCCTACTAAGAAAAATTATGTAAGAAAGAGGCCACAATGCACACTTCAAGAGGACTTCTCAATATATATTTGATTGCAATCGTGACAAATTACAAGCAATTTCTAAAAGCAACATTAAAAGGTATCATTTTAATTACGAATAATTGTAAAAAAATTAACTCTGTTTACCACGTGGCTACCATATAGGGTACGTGATATTTAGTTTTAATAAAAAAATATATGTTAAAACTAATTAACCCTAAAATTGTTTAGGCTTTTTTTTCGCCTGCTAGTTTTAGATTAACTCCGTAATACCCTTCATCTTCTCCAGAGCTTCCTCTTTCTTCTATTCCTCTATTGGGCCTTCTTACTTCCTCCACTTTCTTCAATATCACATCTTGTTTGTACAAAAGATTGAGATTCCAGCGAAGCAAGTCCAAGCGGTGGGTGGGTGGTCAAAGATTCCATAGGAACAGACGATGAAGGCGAGCGGTGGGTGGTCAAAGATTGATCGACGGTTGCAGTTGCCTCCGCGCTTTAAACTTGACCCATTCCGTTCTACTGACTATTAATTTCCTAAAGAGAAAGGGAAACTAAATAATTTTGAATGTAAGTCACTTCTTTTTTATTTTGAGTAAGTATGAAAATAGACGGATTGAATTTGAGCTACTTCCGAACCTTAGTAATCTTAAATGAAAGGAACAGGGGGGAAAAAGAAGGATGAGGAAGAAGAAAAAGAAGACGATGAAAAAGACCGAGAGTAAAGAGTAAAGAGGGGCAATGCCGACATAAATCAATCATCTATCTTCAAACGCCCCAATAAAGGAGCTAGTTAAAAACTAACTTGTTGGGTTGAATCAGCCAACTCAACTAGCTTCTAACCAAGCAAATAAAGAGCTTATTGATATGGGTCAAACAACTAATTTAAGTCAAACAGCCAAAAAACAGTTGAAAAGCTGTTAACCAAACACGACCTTAGTTTGGATGACCACTCATTGCAATCATCTACCAAGCACACACATTCAGAAATATTACAACTCACATACCATAACTTCACTTTCATGAACCAATCATTGATGTTTAAACCTTATGTAAACAATGATGACATACTTAAGCAAAGTGCATAATGCAAATATGCTTCAACATATTATCCATGTATAGAAAATGTGCATTTATAAGCCAAATATTGATATTCAGCGCTCATTGATACACATTATTGATACAAATACAAATGTTTATCAATACTAATTATTTATGTTGTCATGTTGTATTTCTTATTTATAACCATTTACTTTACATTCTATGCTAGGCCTACACATTTTCGTGGGTGTAGATAACGGGAGCTGTGGATATCTGAAGACATAAAAAATGTGGATACACGAAATGATCAAACTGTGGATATCTGAAGGCATTGAATTGTGGATATTCGAAGGTATCGAACTATAGATAACTGAAGGTATCGAAGTGTGGAGACACTACAGTCTCAAAATAAAGAGACCATTGATGTCAAAACTGTAGCAGCTGCGTTGTATCCCTATAGGCATACCTATCTATCCATTATCAAGACAAGCCAGACACTATAACATTTCTTTTAAGTATTTGCAAATTTAACAATTCATAAATTAACAAATCATATGATATACATTTCAAGTCATAAAATATGCATTTGCATTCATACAAGCAAGTCATGGCTTACCACTATTAGAGGGATATCAAAATCACACTAGTATAATCATATTATACACATATGAGCAATAAAAATGCAAACAAATCATTTATGTACATAAAGTTTTCTTTGGAATCCATTATGCTCAATCTTAAATTTCAATATTCAATCACCTAATTCACCTATGGTAAGTTCTATTTCTTTTATTTCTATGTGTTTGAAAAAGTTTCATACACATTCAAAAAGGTTCGAATAAGATTCCGTAAAATTAAAAAATAAAACAAACTCAAAATAGTGTAATTTGGGCCAAGCCCACGGTGGTCTAAAAATAAGCAACCAGTTAGAAGCAAATCATATGACAGACTCCAGTCGTTATTTAATATGCATATATAAAAAGTTTGAATTATTTAAGTCTTCAAGGCATTTTTTTCCCTATATCTCTAGTTTCTATAGAATAAAAAACCAACCGTTTGTACTTCTAAATCATAAGATATAGACCAAATGTCACAAGCTACTCCAAAACAGAGACAGCATCATGTCACCATTTTTGATCTCAATTTCTAATGTCATAAAGCTAGAATTGCATTGGAGTCTCTTCTAGAGATTTTTATTATCGTGTCTTAGGTTTCATATACAACTAAAATCACCCAATTTGGAGGTTTGTAGGTTAAGTTATAACTTAAACAATGTGATTGACTCAAACAAACCTTAGATAGAATTCCACTACACGATACTTTCTTGTCATATACAACCAAGTTCGTGTAGAGTAACACCAATAATCATCCCAGAAACCATTACATATCCAAATTAATCTTTATAACCATTCAAACATATACACAAAGAGGATTTAAACTAAGTGTAGTCCTAAACCTCAAAATTGACAAAGTAGGTCTTCTATTGCCTTTCCTTCCCTTCCTCTTTAGTTTTGCTTGACTCACTAACTAGAAACACCACAAATATACGTCTCAATCTCACTTCCAGCCTTATCATTTCATTTCTTCATAAGCAAAGTAAGAAGAGATAAAGGTGAAGAGCAAATCCCTAACTTTTACCTTGATTTCTACCTAAGATTGGCTTGATTTCTTACATAAACAATGATGGGATGAAGAAGGTGAAATGAAGAGGACAAAAATCTAAACCTGAAACCCCCAAAATATCGTGTATCTCCCCTTTCCATAAGCCCATTCCAAAACTTTCAAGTCTCACACATATGCTTAATTCCTATTAGACACACATGCTTTATTATTATTGGTCACACATGCCTTAACCCAATTGGTCCATGTGTTAATTTTAGAAAAATTGCATATTGGTTCTTCTTCTTCCTTCACTACCCACATTGGCCTGCAATCTTATCAATTAATTTCATTCCCCTATGTCTTAATTTTCTAATGGAATAAATTTCTTGTAATTTGGCTAATTACATTGGGAGTTATACCCTAAAAATTACAGGTTGTTCAAAAAGAACAATAGCTAGAACTCAACTTCAAAACAAAATTCAAAATTCTTAAAAGCAAAATCAGATTTTGGTTCCTTCATGAAAGTTTTAGACTTATGTCTCTAGTTTAATCTCCAATTTGGAGGTCTACAGACCAAGAAATGGCTAAATTACAGATGTCTATTTAGTGGAACCTATCCATTTAGCAAGGTACACATCAAAAATTAAGTAACTTCAGTCTTATCATGTAAAAGCAATACAAAAGTACATCCAATTTAACCAACAATTTCCCTTACATCACATTCACAAACCAAGCAAACATACCAAAAGTTTCCCTACATACTTCACGTCTAAGTATATATGTCCATGCTGAAGTGGACAAATTATTCATTTACCCATGTTTTTTAAAATACCATTATGTCTCTTATTATACTTAAACGTACTAAATTTGTTATTTTCACTTCTTAATACACCCTAGACATGCTATAATACTTCTAGGGTATATATTGAAGCCTTACAAGTGCAATCAATAAATACTAAATGGTCTACCAATATATAGTGCAAAATAGTTTTTATTCACGAAATAATCTAAACTTAATTTTTAAACCCTCCAAATTTCTTCAAAAATTAAAAATTCTTTTCTTTAGAAAAACTTGATTCAAAATTCTTTTAAAAATTCTCCAAGAGGTTATTTGTTAATCAAGAGATTTTCTTTAAAACCTCCCTAATGTCCTGTTGATTGTAATAAATTATATGCAAACAAAGAATATTACTCTCTTTTTATATTTAAGTTTTCATTTTTTGTACTGAATAAAAAATGCTATTTTTGCACTTAGCTAAATTAGTGAACAAAGAATATTGTCCTCTTCTTATATTAAAGTTATTTTATTTTTACTATTTTTTTTTCATTTTGGCACTACACGTATTTTTTCCATTGAAATTTAAATGATCTCATATTGATGAACTTAATAGTTTAATTTGGATCTAATTGATTTTGTCTTAGACTTTTCGTACAATCTGCAACGTAATGTCTTGGTTGAAATCTTTGCCGACAAACTATTTCTAAGGTTAAAATCATTATTACTGCATTTTACTGAACGGTCTTTGGACCAGAGTGCTTGCTAAACGTTAAGTACATTAATGTTGTCTCCGTCCGGGACATCTTCATCACGTCTTAAAATTTAAGAGTAAAAAAGCACACAGTCGTCACAGGTAACATTGTACTGACACCGAATCCTTTCTCAGCATTTGGTTAGAGCTTCAAAGTATAAACAACCATCCCAGTTTGACCTTAACTAGGAAATAAGCGACTCTAGATTCTTTGTCCAGTTTTATAGTGTCTTATTTTATCTCATAAATTTCAGTCATTTATTTATAAAGGTTTCACGTGGATTCCGCATAAATAAACACAGGATCTGCATAAATAAATGACTGAAATTTACGGGACAGAATAAGATACTATAAAACTGAACAAAAGATCTGGTCCGAAACTTGCCGCAGGAATGATCATACATTTTTTTGGTAGTTTCTAGTTGAAAAAACTAATTTAAAAAAAAAATGGAAACATCCATCCTTTGAGTTCCTGGCTGTCTACAGTTCAAATGAAAAGGATTTAGGTTGACATCTCAGCGTGGTCCATTTGTTTGCCAAATGGTCCATAATTAAAGCATTGATAGTGATTTTTGTTCTTTAGGGTTTTTTTTCTTCTCCTAAACTTATTTTAAGTTTAATTTTTCACGTAAATCTTTCACTTATATTTTAACTTTATGATCAAATTTATCACACATCAAAAGGTTTTATCTCCTTTTTCAGGTTAAAAAATAAGGTATGAAGGTAAACCTCTTATTCAATAGGAAATATTAAAAGATACAATGCCTAGTCATAAATAGATTTATGCCGTTAGGGGGTTGTTGAGTTGGTGGAGGGCATGGGGCTAAAAGGTCTTGTGTTCAATTCCTTACTTACACTCTCTCGATCGAACCTAGTGCAGAGTACCCGATTGACGTGATTTGCAGATTATTGCATTAATCCGGAATTTTACCCAGTACACATCCTAAAGATAGCGACTGCTAGTTCCTCCATTAAAAAAAAAAGATTTAAACTTGAAAAAAATCGTTTTAAAATTTCATTAATTTTGTTTTGTAACATTTAACTTTGATTTTTACTTTTTATTAATTTTAGGCATTTATCATAAACCAAATTAAGGTAAAATTTCATTAATTATCTAATCAAAATTGAGATGACGAAGAGCAATTGAGAAGTTAAAATTTCACTAATTATAATAAGCTAAAAATTCACAGATTTGAGTCGTGAAAAGAGTAAAATAATTGGCATTAAATTAGGATTAAAATAGAGAATTGAATATTTTCGTTTTTTTTAATCTGTCAATTTCTCCGTACCCTTAAACTAAGGATCATTTTATTCATGTTACTCTCAAGTAAGTCATTAATCAAAGTTCAGATCTTCTGTCTATTATTATGGTGTCTTATTATGTCTTATGAATCTCAGCTATTTATTTATGTTAGTCTAACGTAAGTTCCGCATAAATAAACACAAAACCTGTATAAATAAATGACTGAAATTTATAAGACAAAATAAAAAATTATAATATTAAACAGAAGATCGCATCCCGTTAATATCACATGACAACTAAAGCTTTCGTCAATTGAAAGAATAGCTGATATCGCATAACTCTCTTGCTTTTCAAAAAATTGTTTAATATTTGAATTTAATCAATTTAATCAACAAATATAGGCATTGAAAGAGCATGGTGATCTGTTATTGGTAGTACAGTAAAAAACATAATTGGAAAGAATAATAAAGACAAAAGAACAAAAGCAAAGCGAGAAAAGTCAAAAGAGCAAAGTTTGAATTAAGGCGTAGAGCATTGAGAGAATATGGGAAGGGCTAAAGACACCACCGCAGATCTTCTGTCTAGTTTTACTTTGTCTTATTCTGTTTCATAGAATTTCAGCCATTAATTTTGCGGGACCTACGCGGGCTCCATGCGGATCTCACATAAATAAATGGCTGAGATTTATTGGACACAATAAGACACCATAATATTAGACAGAAGATCTGGACTTTAAAGACACGATGGAGAGCGTAGTATCGGGGGGTCGGATGTTTCTTATCTGTTAGATAGAAAGATGCCCAACTAACTCAACTACCCTGCATTGCAAATCATCACAATTGGCGGGGCCTTTGATTCAACTGTAGTTCAGTAGTTGTCCTACATATATCCATCCTTGTGTTTTACTCAAGCTTGTTATAGTTTCAAAAGAGAATGAAATGGTACTTTTGACTTCGTTTAGAAAACAGACCACATGCAGCATGCACTATATGTCATTATTTTTCTGCCCCACCATTTGCCCTTTCCTCAATTCACGCATAATTATTCGGCCCATCTTCTATATTAGCCACACTATCAGTTTCACACAATGCATGCAGAAGCAAATTTTCACATCTTTTCCTTTCCAAATGGCTTCCTTCATTTTCTTCTTCCTTCAGCTTCTGTCCATAGCCTCCCAAATCCATGCTAGAGACAGTATGTTCTTTAGCAAGTTCACTCATTTCAACACTCACAAGAAGGTTGAGTCCCAAGTCCCACAATTGCAAGTACCTGCGTCAAGTCCTCCACTAGCACCAGCTCCTGCTCCGGTCTCCAAGCTCAGTACTCAATCAGGGTACGGCCCTTTTGGTCCTGGTTCTGGCCTCGTAGTGCCAAAGAAGTCCACCACCACCGCGGGTGATGAAAATGATGAGTTTTTGGATGGAGAGCATGACAGTGAATCCTTTAACAATAATGGCTTCACCGCCACTAACTACAACAACAACGAATTATACGAGAATCAAGAGAAGAAAGGGATGAGTGACACCAGGTATTTGGAGAATGGCAAGTACTACTATGATGCGAAGAATAAGAAGGACTATCCTGGGACGGAAAGTATGCAGAACCAAGTTAATGGCTACTCTCGCGACCAAAATAACAATGGCTACCGTCTTGCTTCTTCTCAGTATGAGACAGGGAGTCAAAGCTCCAACGATGGCTTCACCGACAATTACAATACCAATGTGTATGAGAACGGGCAAAAGGACACGAGCTACTATGCTCAAGTGAATGAGAATACTCAATACCAAGGCAACTACTATGGATCCAATGAGCACCCTTACGAGTTCAACACCATGGAGGAGTATGAGAAGCAACAGGGTATTGTGGACTTGCCATAAATTAATACAAAGTCGTCATAGTCAAAAAGGAAAACCAAAAATCAAGTTATTTAGAAAAGGATGAAAGGCTTTGAGAAAAGTTTAAAATTAAGCCTAAGTTATGAGGAGTTTTGCAACTCATCTTGTGTGATTTCTCATGTTTATGTAGTCTCACTTATATTTGCACTTTTCTTTTTCCTGTATGGCAACCCCAAAAGGATTGGAGGAGTTGATAGTTGTAGATTTGGTTGAAATTGGATTGAGATTGTACTTAGGGTCTTTGGCCCTTTTTATATTATCATTTAAGTGTCCCCAACAATTGCTACAAGCAATATATGAATGTGGAATTTTATTAGTGGCACACAGAATTGCTCCTTCCACGAAAATGATGAAACTATGTTGAGTTTATTGACCATAACACATGATTCTATACTTGAAAAAAAGTTACAGTTGCAAACTGTTTCGAGTTCACTATAGCTTTTCCTATTTGAAACGAAAAGCGAAAGAGAAAAGATTATAGAGGTCCTCCGTGACTGAAGTGATTTGAACAGACTGCTTTTACTTTTTTATTCTCTGCCTTTTTCTTTTCTGTCTTTGGAATAAAGATAGTATCCATTGATACTTAATTTAGAAAATATATATCACTTGAAATGGGAAAAGATAGAGTCAATCTTGCATTTTTCAGATAAATAGTGAAAAAACTTAATCGTCTATAAATTCGCAGATTATCCAAAATACACTCTTCGGCACGAATAAATTAGTACTCTCAATCGCGCAATACCAGAAAATAAAACGCCAACGTTTGGTAACGCAGTTCGGCCAACTTGCCTACGTCTGCGGGGCCCTCACCCAGATTAATATCTTTCACTGTAGTTCACAAAAAAAAATTACAAAGATTGACCAACCCTCAATCTATGTAACTAGCCCACAACTTAACTACCCGTGAAAGATTTTCACGCCCAATAACACGACCGACTCGTGTTAACCTCGATAGAGGATTTTACCAACTCTTCCTACTTAGAGACAGACACAAGACTACAACTATTCCAGTTCTGAATTTTAAACACTAATAAATCAAGCAACAATATCCAAGAGTTCTTTGAACAACAACCAAGTAATATGGAAAAAGTGGCAATAACATCAACAGCAAAACATGATAAAAATAATAGCTTATCGTCAAACCAGGGTCATGAATTGCTGCACACAATGGATCTTCACCACCGACCACACTATCAAGAGACAAGATGGATCAGTGACACAGCAGCACCTACAAACGCAGAACAGTGAAGCTGCCTCCAAAAGCCAATCCCTAGCAGCCACAACCAAGAAGGAAAAAACAGCGACAACGTCTAGACAGCTCCACTAAAATCACGTCCCTGTTTTGGCTGGAAAGACTTCACAAATATATCTCCTTCAAATAACAATACGGCAGCCTAAGGAACTACCACCAGCAGCCACGAGAATCAACCACTAAAAAAAACGGCAACAACTTATATGAATATATATATCAACTTCAGCAACCCTAAAGCCCCTTGCCACATCAGCCAAGTAGATCCAATCTTCACGCAACCTGCTTCTATAGTTAGACAGAATCCTTTCAAAATAAGGATGAGATTAGATAAGTTTCCAAAATAATAAAAATGCCAAAACTTAAAATAAATAGGATATATTAAAAAATAAATCCTAACACAACTTCATCGTCTTCTGCGTCTTCTGTTTATCTTTTGCAGCTCATCACATCACGCAATTTCATCTTCAGCCTCTTCCACTGTTAAAAAATCTTGCATATAGAAATCAACTTCATCGTCTTCTGCGTCTTCTGTTTATCTTTTGCAGCTCATCACATCACGCAATTTCCAGGTTTGTTTTCATATGTGGTTATTTGTATTCTAAGTCGTTGCTCGACTGTTGTTTGCGTTTTTTTGTATGTGGTTATTTGTGGAGATAAGTAGCTCGGACTGGTGATGATCTGCTACTGCCACTCGCCCTCTCCCCATTCACAACTCAACTCCCTCTACCCTCGTCAAAATCCTTGCTTCCACTACCAAATCTCCTCCTACACATCTCTCTCTCTGACCTAAAACCTTTCAGAAATTCCTTGACACTGCACTAAAACTCTCAGACCGAAAAGCACAGGATTCATTGACCATGACCCTTAACAACCTAGTAAAGAGATTGAGCAATGGAACAGCATCAGGAAAAGGAACCCTCTGCTCGTTTTCTGGAGAAGTACTACCTTTTACATGTATTAACCCAAGCTTGCCGCCGCCAGCAACCCAGTCTGATTCGCTCTCCTAGCACTGAATTCCTCTTTAAAATAAACAAATGGTTATGAATTAAATGCTTAAATGGATTTACGTGCCTTTCATGCAAGTTTTCAAGTATATGGCGTTTTTTATTGAATGAAAAGCACTGGAATTTTTTATCTACATTCATCTTTAAAATAAACAAATGGCCAAGCATTAAATGTGACTGTTGAAGCATTAAATGCATTCACCCTTTCAGGCGTGTATGGCTTTTTTTATTGAATGAAAAGCATTGGATTTTCATATCTAGATTCATCTTTATATAAACAAATAGTCATGCATTAAATGTAACTGTTTAAGCATTAAATGCATTTAATACTTCAACAGTTACTTTCGTACAAGTCTTCATGTATGATGTTTTTTATTGAAACATTCATTGTCTTCACTTGTATTCATGTTTTAAATGCAACTGTTAGAAACATTCAGCAATTCTTCACATGTATTCCTATTTTTACACCTCACATATTGTCTTGATATAATATGTAAAGAATGTTGGACCCCAAATTGTTCTTGAAAGTTAGAACTATTATATATGAAGTGTTAGAGGTTAAAAAGTTGAAAAATGTTACATTGAACATGCTTCGGTGTTTTAGCCATAACTCCTTCTCTAGTTATCAAAATGAGATGATTTTTGATTTGAATTTAAACTAGAGAAATAGGGCTACAAATTGTCTGTTGAAGTTGAGTTCTAATTTAGTCTCTAAGAATTTCAATTTTTGGATGGAAATTGAGCATGAAATTTTGTTTCAATCTAAGGATGGTTTGGACATGTATGGGTCATAATTTTCGAATTTTCCACCCAAATTAAATGATTTTTGTGGCAATTATGAAATTAATACAATGAAGAACAATTGTCTAGAAGGAAGTAGTAGCAAATTCCTTCAATTGATCTAAGATAAATAATTAAGAAGTTAGAAGTTGAGATGTGAGGTTAAAAGAACAAAGGAGGGCAAAATGGGCAAGGCATAGTTAATGAAGGGTATTTTTGGAAGACAAAGAGTAAATAAAGAGGCAAAATAGAAGTAGAAGGAGGAGAGGTCGTGAATGGCAAAGAGAGGAGAGAAGAATACGAAAAAGAAGAAGAAGAAGAGAAGAAAAGAAGAGGAATCCAAGGGGAAAAGAAGAGATTTTTGTGGATTAAAGGAGGAAATCAAGTTTTAAGGTAAGATCTTTCACTTTTCTTCTTGATTGTTGAAGAAATGGGTTAGGGTTGTGATGGAGAAAAGTCTAGTGAGAGAAAGTGGTAGTGAAGAAGAAGATGAATAGTGATTTCATAGGGCTTTGGATCTTTTCTTTTAAAGGTTGAGTTTTCTAACCTATAGGATGCATGATTAGGTTAGATTAAGGCTTGAATTGAGTTATGTCAATTTTTAGGGTTTTAAAAGGGGAATTTCGAAATTTGAGAGGTAATGATAAGATTATTGTTTGTGTTTTAGGCAATCAAAGGGCTATCCAAGAGCAAGAAGAGGGAAGCCATTAATCTTGGAAATTTCAAGGTTATAAGGTGGGTAAAATCTTTCTAGTTATTGTGTGAAATGAGCAAATGCATGATGTGTGGATTATGTGTTA
>JANZLH020000151.1:913219-930451 GCA_026770325.2 Erythroxylum fimbriatum | reverse complement strand
AAGCCATGTCCAATTGAAAATGCCGAAAATAAAAATAACAGTAAGGATAGGATATATTTAAAAAATAAATCCTAACAAATAGTTTTAAATCAAGTTTTAACAATTCCATCTTCAAAAATTACATTCTACTAATTGCTTGTTTTCGTAAGCTGCTTGTTCATGGATGGCTCACATGATTATTATTTATTTCAAGGTTTATGAGTCTAATAATAAATCATTTTCATGCATTTAGCGATCAATTGTTTGACTACTTGTTGCTGTTAATGTATCAAAATTGATAGCAGTAGCTATTATTTTGAAAATTTTAATTGCTTTATAATCATCAATTTACTGAAATTTTAGATATAAAATACGATATGCAATTATTATTTTTCTCTTTTAATTATTGGATATTATATAACTAACAACCATTCGCAATCCTATTAAAATTATTAAAAGGCTCGCCAATGCTCACACGATTCCACTATTACGGCTTAGGAGTCTAAAACTTACCATTTATAATAATAGGTTTACAATTTCACCACCTGGTTACTTTTGATCCTTTTTTGGAATATTTGTCATTCACCCTTTCTCTAAACTAAACTAAGCCAACGTAACTGACTTTCTATCTCTAGTCCCAACTGCTTCAACCTCGTTTGCTCCAACCTCATCTATTCCAGCCTTATCTGCTTTACCTTTGCCTTCATGTCCCTTCTCCTATGTACTTGCCCCAACCTTATCTATTTTCTTCCTTTCACTATTTCCTCCAAAACATTTGCCTCACAATACACTACTTTATCACCTCAACTTGCTCTAAGCTCATATACTCCAACCTCACCCCTCCTACTTGCCCCAACTAGATATGTTTAGTTGCTTCCTTAAAACAACTACTCACAATGCACCTACTTCGTCACCTTAGCTTGCTCCTACAAAGGCTTCTAACATTCACTCCTAGAAACAAATATTGAGCGATAGTTCACTAACTGTACTTTCAGTTTTTTCCTCCTTCTGAACCTGGACATAGAGTGGTCTCCCTATTATTGCATGTGCTCTGAAAGGGTGTATTCAAGTCGAAGTAGTCCTTAATTGAACTTTTTTTTTATAAACACCCACCATGTCCTCCATTAAGAGCATAGGATCATATACAATGGAAAAAAGTGAGATTGGAGGATGTGCGTCTTAAGAATAATAGCTTATTTGTCTTCAAATTTAGCTCCTCCTTTAGTGCTCATAGGTACTTAGCAATGGACCTTGGCAATAATATGCCACTCTCTCACTAGCTATAATGACATGGAATTTAGCTTCAAGAAATCAAGTTTAAGCAAATCCCTCTTTGGCTTAGCTTACATAATATTTTGTTAGAGTATTGGATAACTAATGGTTTGAGTCATGTAGCTAGCTATATTGGAAAATTGATGGCTACAGATGAAGCTATAACATCAATGAAAAGAGTATGTTACTCAAGAGTTTATGTGGTGGTTAATATAGGGAAAGTGCTTCCAAATTCTATTCCTTTAGGGAGGTTATGTTGGCCCACGAATTTTGGTCTTGTTGAATTAAGCATGATTTAAGTTAATTATGAGGTTTTAATGGATTATTTTGGGGTTATTTAATTATGTCAAAGTTAGTAAGATTTATTGCATGGGTAAATTTAGTAAGATTTATTGCATGGGTAAATGGAATTAAAGTGGTAAGGTTATAAGAATGTTCAAGGGTATTTTTGGAAGAGCACTTAAGGATAAAAGACATAAGGCATATAAGCAAAGGCAAAATGGACTTTGCACACTCATTAAGGGCATAATTAGAAGAGGAAAATGTTGTCTTGCTTTTAAGAAGAAGAAAATTGTGAATTGAAGATAGAAAGAAGAGAAGAAACGAAAATAAGAGAGAAAGAAGTGAAGTGTCGGTGGTTTGAGAGAAAATAAGAAAGTTGAGCTATGATTTCATCTTTCTAAGCCTTATAGAGAGATTTTGAGGTGGTTCAAGAAGAGAAAAGGAAGAGGAAGAGAAGGGCTTCCATTTAAGCCAAAGATCTCTTCATTTGGTAAAGAATCAAGAAAATCAAGAAAGGCAAGAGGAACAAGAGAAGAGGCATTTTCGAACAAGTATTAAGCAAGGAAATCAAGGTGGGTTACATGTTTATAATAGAGTTATGATCTACTAATGTTTTCTTTTAATTCAAGAAAATGAAATGATTTCAATTGTTTTATAAAGGTGCATGATTGCTATTTGAATGATTTGAGAAATCTTCATGTGTTTGGTATATGAATTTTGTTGTTGAATTTCAAAATAAAGATGGAAATGCATTGAAACATTTTTGTTATACCTTGAAAATGTCATGGCATTTTGTATATTTGGAAAGAAGAAAAAGCATGAAAGTATGAGTATTTGATAAAATGATTTGAGCATGATTATGTGCTTCTGTTTGGGCGAAGTGGAACCATTATGTTTGTCACGTGCACGTTGACAAGAGCCTTCTCCCGACTACCCACTTGTGGCATTTGAGCTCCCAAAATGGATTAATTTTGTTCTTGGTGCAAACTTCGATTTCTCCATTCTGTTTCTATAGAACCCTCGAGCCATTTGTTTGTGCATTGCACCTTTGCATAGTCATGAATGGTGCATAATTGAGTGTTATGTGATGATATTTGAACTATGACTTTAAGTTAAGATTGTTAATTTGTTTGAAAATTTGAGAACTATGCGTTTTATAAACTTTATATGATAAATGAACTTTTCAACAATTTTGCTTATTCTCCTTATAAACTGTTACCCACGAGCTTTTAAGCTCACCCCCTTTTCGTCCCATCTTCGAGTGAAGAAAATAAGGTTAAGTAACCAAGAATCGAGGAATCATTCTACTTTTGTAAGTTTTTGTAAATTAAGATAGATTTTGTAAAAGCAAGGCCTTAGTTACATTTTGAGAATTATTGGGTTTAGTATCTTTTGTATTTTGGATCTTGATACCGATGATGTAATATGGCTCAGAATGCCATTAAAGTTTTGCAAACTCTTATTTTTGTTGTTAATAAATTATGAATTATGTATGGATGATATTGAGTTGGAAATTGATATACTTGAAGAAGTTACTGACTTAAGTGGATGATTTTGGGAACCTAAATTGTTAATATATTATGGAGAAGAAAATAGGAATTATGAATGATGAGATGTAGTTGAATGGATAAGAATGATGTTACATTAAAGGAAGTCAATTTGGGAAAATTTTCAATTTCTTCATAAGGGAGAAATGTGTGTTCTGACTTCAGGAAAAAATCTGAATCAATCTATGCTGAAGGAGGTAAAGTTGTATTCTAGAAAGTTGTAGCTTATTGTCTTAGCTTTCCAACGGTATATATTATGAAATTTTTGGACATAGGAGTTAAGAGATATGATCATTACAAGTAGAGATGCTTTGGAGAGTGTAGTTTGTGATTTAGAACTTTGGCTGATGTGGGAAAGACCCTTAGAATCCCATTGTCTGGTTCAGGTTTAACTAAACCATCATCTGATTCCCTTTTGGACCAAGTCATCGTCTGATTCCCTTTTAACTAAGTCATCGCCTGATTCAGTTTGACTGAATCCCTCCATCTGAGTCAAAGCTCAGCATTGACTGAAACCTTTGTCTAAACCTTTGATTGAATCTGCGTCTGATTGTTTGACTAAAACCTTCGTCTGAACTTTGATTGAATCTGCATCTGATTATTAGACTGAACATTCATATGGTTCAGTCCATTTTGGACTGAACCATCGTCTGATGCACCATTGATTGAATCCTTCGTCTGATGCATCATTGAGCAATCCATCGTCTGATGCTTCATTGATTGAATCCTTCGTCTGATGCATCATTGAGCAATTCATCGTCTGATGCATTATTGACTGAATCCTTCATCTGCTTCATCTTTGACCAAGCCTTCGTCTGATGCTTCTTTGACCAAACCTACATCTGATGCTTCTTTGACCAAGCCTTCGTCTGATTCATATTAGACCAAGCCTTCGTCTGATTCACCTTAGACTAATCCTTCGTCTGATTCACCTTGGACCAAGACTTCGTATGATTCAGGTTTGACCAAGCCTTCGTCTGATTCCATTTGAGACTGAACGTTCGTCTGATTCCTTCTTTGACTGAACCTTCGTCTGGTTCATTTGATGCTGAACACTTCATCTGATCCATGACTTAAGCCCATCGTCTGATCCATGACGTAAGCCCATCATCTGATCCATGACTTAAACCTTAGTTTGATCCATAATTTAAGTACTTCGTTTGATCTATCTACACTTTTGGAAATTCGACCTAAACATGTTCCATTCTTTTGGCCATAACTTCATCATCCAACCTCTAAATGAGGTGATTTTTAAACCAATGGATTCCTAACATTTTTCTATCTCTCTATAAAAATTGGTAGCCTTTAATGCTGATTTGAAAAAGAATGATGAAAAGAAAGTAAAGGGTCGATTGGAAGAGTATGAAATGGACATTTTATTGAACATACTTCGGTATTTTGATGATATCTTGATCTGTAGAGCTGCAAATGAGATGATTCTTATTTCTAAATGAAATAGAGACATAGAGCTACAAATGATCTAAAGAGATAGAATTTTAATTCAGTCTCTAAAACTTTCAATTTCTGGATGGAAGTTAAGTATAGTGGATTGTTTCAGTTTAATAACAGTTTGAAAATGTTGAGGTACAACTTTTAGATTTCTGAACCAAATTGAATGACTTGGGTGTTATTAGAAACTTAAGACAATGGGGAACAAATATTCTGAAGAAGTCAAATTGTAATTCCAGTTTGAGGTTTCCCAAAATATGTTCTGAAATAGAAGAAATGAGTTTGTTTATGGAGCTATATTAAAAAAAACAAGTGGCAATTTGGGTGTCTGACTGGTGTGGGCTCACTCTTGGTGGTATGAGATATTATAAGAATGAGGATGAACTGATGATGGCTAATGAGGGTTAAATGAAACAACCCTACAGGAGAATAAGCTCACATTTTATGACTCCGGATGTTGGGCTCCGAAAACGGGGTCCAACAGATGTGGTATCAGAGCAAGAGGTTGGGCTCCAAAAATGGGTCCAACAGATGTGGTCTCATAGCAAGAGGTTGGGCTCCGAAAACGGGGTCCAACAATCTAAATGATTTTGATGAGCTATATTAAGATGAGGTGATAATTTCTTACCAACGAGGCCTCTTGTGCATTATGTTAGAAGATTATATAGATCTACTAGATAAGAGGATTTTTGTTAAGGGTAACTATTTTAAATTAATTGAACTAAAAAATGTAAATGGCAATCCTCTTTTTTTTCATAAAATTAACTGAGACTTATATTGGCTCTCCTCAACTAAACTAGATTATCAATAAGGGAGGTTCCACTTTCATTACTATTGTTTTGGAGCAATCTTAACCTATTCCTCATCCTTTGCAGTGTCCTACCTGTGGTAGTTCCTTAAGTGATATATCAATTACGGTTGGTGCTCTGAAGTTGATTCATATAATTATGAAAACTAAGATTCGCCTATAATTGATGTGATAGAAGTGAAAATCATGGCAGTAGAAAGCAATCGTAACTCTCAATTGGATCCTCCTACTAAATTGTACTCTAAACATCTATCGAATGATACGAATCCACTAACTAGTTTGGAATCCTCGTATGGCTTTAAAACTAAGATTATGAGAAAATATAATTAAGAGGAGGAACCTGGTGATATCCTAAACTTCTCCTAAATCTTGATATAAACTTATTATATTGGAATGTAAGGGCTTGAATAACCCCCAATAAGTAGCAACTCCTTGTTCATTATTTGAAGGATTTGAACCCTTTTATATATTGTGTTTTAGAAACCAAGCTAAGACATAATGGGATAAACAAGACTAATTTTTCCCTATTAAATAGTTCATTGTTACTAATCATTATGCTAATAATTATAATAGAATGTTGTTTCTTTTGAACCTAGTAAAGTAGGGGTGTTAAACTCTATAATCACTTACCAAATCTTGCATTTAGACATGGAAATGACTCAAGAAAGAAGATATATTCATATATCCTTTATATATGGTTTTAACATTGTCTTTCAGAGAGCTTCCCTATGGCAAAAGCTCGAGGAAATAATTGCTAATATAAATAGTCCTTGGATAATGATTTCAATAGCACACTTTATCCTTTAGAAGTTGAAGGTAATTGTTCCTTAAGGAACCGCAAACATGACATGCTTAATTGCATAACTAGGCACTTTTATAAATACAGTAATAAACAATAAAGGAGGTAGTTTATAAGAAAGAAGGTTAATAGAAATATGGTGAACATTCTCAAACTAAATACTTTTCGTAAAACCTTATTTTCTACTTTTCAATAGTTTTTAGTGGCCTTAACTCGAAAAGGATCAGGTACTTTCCTTTCATGTTTAACAGTTATCTGACCAATGATTTTGAATTTGAAAATTGTGATTTTAAAGGTAGCGTCTCACCATTTTGATGGCCATAATTTTATGAGGAAGCTACAAAAGATTAAAGAAGAACTCAAATTACAAAAAAAAGAGGAGGTATAATGACACTTAAGTTATTGTTATATCAGTTAAAGATAAGATAGAAAAGGTATAACAATTGCTTTATCAAGATCTTTTTAATATTTCAATACAATACGACAAAAAGAGGGCTCTATATGATTATATGTAAGCTGTTAAGGTCAACTGTTCCTTTTTCAAGCAAAGATCGAGGCTTTAATGGCTTAAGCAAGGAGACAAGAATACGTTGTTTTTTTAAAATTGTGCTTTCAATAAGTAATTATAATAAAATTACTTCTCTTACAGGTTATGATGGGTCCATTATTTTATCCAATTGATCAAATCCTCTAGAGGCCACTTATGATCATTTTAACAAATAATAGATTCCTTGGTTCCTCTTCAAATTAACCCTCCTTAGTTTAATTGTTGCAATCCTTTATCTATAATAAGATTTCTTCAATTCATGCAGATTTATTAATCAAACCTATTATTGATGTTGAAGTGGAGAGAACCCTATTTGGTTTTCATCTAAATAAGTTCTCGAGTCCTGATAGTCTAAATGTTATTTTCGTTTATAAATCATAGCATTTGTTGTAGCACTTAATTATCGATACTATTTTAAAGTTCTTTAACAGTGGGTGCAAGATTAAAGGAATAAATTAAACCTTCATCACCCTAATGCCAAAGATTCTTAATCTTAGTACCTTGAAGGATTTTAGGCATATCTCTTGTGCCAATATAATTTACAAAATAATAGCAAAAATCTTTATTTCTAAGCCCAAATGTGTGCTTTAATCACTAATAATCCTCCTCAAAATGCCTTTATGTCTGAAAGATCAATTAGTGATAATGTGTTGTTAGTGTGAGAATTTTTCAAAAATTATAATAAGTATTCCTTCAAGAGTTATGCCATCAAAGTATACTTCAACAAGGCCTATGACTCTATTGATTGGAGATTTATTATTAATGCTTTGTATGCATTTGGTTTTTCTCTAAGGTTTGTTTATAGGATCTCCCAATGCATTTCCATTGTGTCTTATAGTGTGTTAGTTAATGGTTAGCTTACTAGATTCTATAGTGGTGCAAAAGGGCTCAAGTAAGGTGATCCTCTATCTCTCTACTTATTAACACTTGGTATGGAAGTCTTTTTAAGGCTTATGTGTTATGCTGTTAAATAGGAAAGGAGTTTTAAATATCATATTATGTAAGCAACTAAAATCTATAGTTTTTTTTTACTGATGATTTATTGCTCTTATCTAGTACAAATTTTAACTTTATCAGTTCCTTAATGAATGCTTTGAGTTGCTTGAAAGAGTTATCTAGATTAAAAATGAATAAGGATAAAAGTTGCTTATTTTTATCCTCATCTATTGTAGATTATTGTCCTTAGATTTCTTATCTAACAAGAGTACAATAGAAGCAACTTCGATTTACCTATCTTGGAGTTCCTATTTCACATAAAAGGCCATCATATATGAAGTTCTTCTCACTTGTAGTCAAAATTCATAAGAGGATCAGTAGTTAGTATAACAAAAGCCTTACTTATACTGGTAGGTTCAATTAATAAATTCAATGTTAAATTCATTTCATATTTATTGGTCTTCATATATTATGTTTCCTAAGATTTTGATAACAACCATAAGATTTTGATAAGGAGCTATAAACCTAAGGTTAAATAGGAGGTGGTATGTGATCATGTCGTTCGAGCTTTAAAATTTATAAGCCCTCAAATACCGAAAGCACACAGGTCGCAATTGCAGTGTAAGAGGTGTCGATCCCATAAGGAGAGGGACTAATCTAATTCTATGTTATCTAAGGCTAAGGAAGTTGACATAATGAAAATAAAGTCCACAAGAAAAGTAAATTCAAGAAATTGATTGGAAAGAGTTGTAATTTAGAAATTAACACAAAAAGAAATGAAATTTTTAGCAATGCAAAAACACAATGGAAATCAATCAAGAGAAATTAACTAAGTTATGAGAAAGGGGATTTTACCTATCATAAATGCTAACCTTGTCGACTATA
This sequence comes from Erythroxylum fimbriatum, assembly GCA_026770325.2. Lineage (NCBI taxonomy): Eukaryota > Viridiplantae > Streptophyta > Magnoliopsida > Malpighiales > Erythroxylaceae > Erythroxylum > Erythroxylum fimbriatum. Next base: position 921,947 of record JANZLH020000151.1, on the reverse strand, counting down.
TGTTAATGGGGCATCAGTTCTAGACGATCTTAGGGCTGACTACTCTCTCTCGAGTTATAACCATTAAACCCTAATTGGATTATGAAATGTGTAATCTCCCAATTAACAAAAGACTCGCAATCCTAATTAGATCTAAAGCACTCTAATAAACTATCAGGTCTTACATTGGATCTCTCTCTGTACAATTACCAATTTGATTAGTTACAGGTTCTACTGAATCATCTAACTCTCATTAATTCGATCCAATCATTTTTTATTCAGTTCACCCTCTCAGTTTATTACTGAATTATGCAAGAAATGCAACAAATCATAATACCTAATTCAAATAACACAAAATCAACTATGATAATATTAAATCAAAATAAAATCCCGAAGGAGAGTTTAAAAGAACTTCAATATTCCAAATCCTATCGTCATACTATCCTTCTCAATTCTATACATAAATAAAATCGAAATGAAAAGGAAATAACGACTTGGAATAGACGATGGAAGGCAGTGACATCGGAAAACCTCTTGATTCGGGAGGCACGTCGAGTCAGCTTCGTCTGCCTCTTCTTCCTCTTCCTTCTTCTTCTTTCTCTCTCTCAGTATTATCTCTTTAGGGTTTCAAGTGTGGCTATACGAAAAAGCTCCCTTTTTTCTTCACTTGTTGTTCTTTAAATAGTCTTTTATGTTTAGGTAACCTACGATTTTTCTGGGGTCTGAAAGATCCAAAAAGTCTCTCACAACGTGAAGTTCGTAAGCGTTTGTGCATCTGCCCGACGTAGGCAACGATCGTGGCTCACATCTGAGCCTTCTGTTGTGATTGTGGCATGCAGGCCGTGATCGTGGGCCATTCTTAAAGCCTTTATCATGATCGTGGCATGCCTGACATGATCGTGGGCCTATGTTATGGTCCAAGTTTCCTTCGAAACTCCTCCGTTCTTCGATATTGACCCTGAAATATTAGCAAACACATCAAGGTACCTCAAAAACATAATATTTAAGCAAGCTCAAAAACTTGTACTAACCCATAAAACAATTAAAACACAAATAATTAATAAAATAACACAATTCTAACCTAAACACATTCTAAATGATCGAATTAATGGCTAAACACATATACATAAACACATTCTAAATGATCGAATTAATGGCTAAACACATATCAAACTATGCCCTAAAACATAATACAATTTACACTTATCACATCCCCACACTTAAGCATTTTCTTGTCCTTAAGCAAACAAAACAACAAACAACACAAAATCACAAAGCACACAATGCAATAATGAGACAATGGTTTCAACTTCATGAAACAAATTTAGCTCTAAACACAATCAATCAAGTTGTTCCAAATTATTAACATGCAAAATCTGCATCTAGGAGCTCTGGACTAAATATACATATTAATCAAAACTTAAATGCCAAGTTTATTCACCCCTTTCAATTGTACTCGGCTACATCACGTTCTTAACTAGCTACTAGCTCTATTTATAACCTGAAGGCCAGCAGAATAGTTATTTATTTAAAATTTACAAACACTTTTCTTTTTTATTTTTTAATTAATGCCTACCTTGTTGCTATAGTTGCTCGTTTTCATGAAAAATATACTAGCAAAGCTACTGAGTCGAAAGACCTAAAATTATGAATGAATGTGACAACTTATAGGGTAATAACTTAATACTGAATCCTAATTAACTTGCATATTTTAGCCAAAGAACCCAGATCACTGATTTCGCGAGCTAATGACTCTTCACAACCTCATAGATTATGTTCAAAATTAAATTGATTTCATTTCATCTAAGCCATTGATACATTCACACAATTCACAATATGCAACCTAAACACACTAGCATAACAATAAGCCAAATTCACACTCAAAACAAAACACACAACCCTCCCCACACTTGAACAACACATTGTCCTCAATGTGAGAAGGAGATCAATAAGCAGCAATATACTTCTTTGCCAGGAGCTTCTCAAAGGGTACAATACTAACTCTTATATGAAATGTTACATTATTAAAATATACCTAGCAAAGGCTTATGATTTAGTGAGTTGGAGTTTCCTCTTAAGAGCATTAAAAGCAATAGGATACCCTATTGAATTTAGAGAATGGACAGAGGAGTGTGTTTTCATAGTTTCCTTTTCTATTTTGGTAAATGGTGAACCAACCAACCTGATAAGGACTAAGAAAGGCAAGGGGTTCCCCTCTCTTAAAATTTGTTTTATACATGGAGGTCCTTTTAACTACTCTAGAAAGGAACAAAGCAAGCATCATCAAATTCTAATTCCACTATAGATTACAAAACTATCGCACCTTGCATTTGTAGATGACATACTATTATTTTGCAGGCATAAAAATACTCTATAAACCTTTTAATGAAAAAATGGAGAATTTTAAAGCAATGTCTGGGTTGAGGTGTAACCTAAACAAGAGTTGTTTCCACCTCTCAGCTAATGGTAGAGAAGAAGTACCCTATAAAGCAATGGAAATGGAACTGAAGCAAGATAGATTGCCTATCAAGTATCTAAGAGTGCCTATAACCTAGAAAAAGTTTGTGCTACTAACTCTAACCCTTTGACAGACTCCTTGAATAGGAAAATTAATCACTGGTGCAACAAATTCTTCAGTTATGGAGGTAGGCTCTAATTAGTACAAACCATCTTAAGTAACATGACAACTTACTGGATTAATTACCTAGCACTTCCCAATAGCATACTAAAGGAGATAAATAGAAAATTAAGGGAGTTCCTATGGGATGGTTCAAGCCATAACCATTATAAAGCCAAGGTGAGCTAGAGCAAGATATATCAACTAAAAACTAGGGTGGCCTGGGAATTTACTCAACTTGAATACTCAACAAGGTCTTCCTGGCAAAGAAATTATGGTGGTTATGCAGTTGGAAAGAGGAGTTATAGGTCAAATAAAAACACAATGTGTAAATTAAAGGGAATATCATATAGAGTTTAAACCAACTTAAAATATGTCGTGGGCTCTGAGGGAAATCTTGGGAGCTAGGCAATGGATGCATAACTTGGTAATTCATAGAATTGGGAATGGCTAATCAAATTTAGTCTAGTTTGACAGCTGACATAAAAGAGGTCCTTTGTATAAATTAGATGACATCTAACATTTAAAACTTGTCATCAATCCCAATACAAAAGTGAGTAAGCTTATAAGAAACAACCAATGGCGATGGCCTTATCACTGCAGTAGAGGAGTGGAAATAATCATGAATAACCTACCACCTTGATGAGATTCAAACTAGTATCAAATTTACTAGAATGAAAATAGAGAAAGGACTTCAACTCTAAAACATGCAAAACATTTCTACAAAAAGGACCAACCAACAGTGTAAAGTGGAGGAACTTAGTTTGGGACAATGATGTCAACCCCTCACATGATTTCATCCTATGGCTTGGGATAGCTGGGAGAATAATAACAAAGAACATAATTAAGTTTATAATTTCCTCAAAACATTATGAGCTATACCATAAGCACCTCGAAATAATGGACCATATTATTGTCAATTATAAATATATTCATAACATTTGGAGAAGATTATAGGGAATACTTAGCACAAGGAAGACAGTCTATACATGGAATGAATTTGATAGAATGGGCATCATCTACCAAGATGGCAAGTACAGCAGACTACAAAGTTTTGGAAATCAGCTTGGTGACTATGGTATACAATTTGTGGAAAGAGAGGAATAATAGACTATTCACGAAGGAGGCAAGAAGAAAGGAATAGATTTACCAGACCATTGTTCTCCAATGTAAACTTATTATTAAGAGAAATAGATCCAAAACTCTCTAAAAAATTGAAGGTTATATGGTTACTAGAGTAAGATCACTAATCTAACTTCTAACTTGGAATCTTTGAACCATTGTATTTTTTGTATCTATTATACAATTAGTCCTAGAAATGGTTGCATATATTTCTTTCAGATATATATATATACATACATATATATATGGTAAATCTTAAGTAGTAAATGTCTTATGCAAAATATTATTGGTGCTACATCTTTTAAATTTTGAGATAATCATAATAAATAATATTATCAAATTCCAATTTCATTGTTTAAATGACAATTAAAAGGATAGATAATTAAATATTTAATACAACAATACAATACTCTTCATTAACATATGTAAAAAGAAATGGGGAAAGAAAAAGAATAATTACCAATTATTAATACCTTACTATTATATATGAACAAAAAATACAAATTCAAAAAATAGCTAGAAAGATCCTATCAAATTTAATATGTCAAAAAGTCCAAGATTATTAGTGAAACAAAATAGTTTTGATCAAACATAGTCATAGTTAGGTCAATTATTTAAAAAATTTCATATTTTGCAATAGTAGCCTAAGTTTGCAAGGTGGTGCTAAAATACTCGAACTTTTAGTTTGTTACAAAAATAATCTAATATTAACCTTTCCATTAATAGTGCTAACGTGGCACTCCATGAATGCTTTTTATACACGCCACATGGCTACTATTTGTACAATATTTTCTAACTAATTAATATTTATTTTACCAAATTTTAAATATCAACCTAATTTGGCTAAATACCTTAAACCAATTTGAGTGTGAATTTATCTGGGTTTTTTTTTCTTGGTTCGCCATCGATTGTGGAGGTCCAGTTATGATTGCTTCAGCCCTCATTCTTTTGCTACTTCCCTTCCCATTATTACTCTAGTAAATTTATTGTGATTTCGATTTTTTGTTCTTCCCTAGTAATTTTTTTCTTTCTACTTCCTTCCCTATTTTATCATGCTCCACTTTCGATTCTGATAGCCCAATTACAAAGTCATTGCATTTAGTTTTCCATTTTTACTTCAACTACTTACGAAAAGAAAGCGTATTTGCTTGAACTTCATTCTAAATTGATGATATCATTTTATTAAAAAGATTAGTATTAGCTAGTAGTATTAGAGTTTTAGATCGTATATGCTAGATAATTCTATTATTTGATATATGACTATTCTAGTCAACAATTTATGATATATGTTGATGATAAGCTAGTTGGAGTTAGTGACATGTATTTTCTGAACTTGTTATTGTTCTGAGTTAAGGAAATGCTTTATCAATGTTCTACTTTCCCATCCTCTTTCCCATTAGAAACTATAATGGATTTTGATGTCCAATTGATTTATAGTTTTGGCTTCTTAATATGATAACTAAAACTAAAGTAATATCCTTTATATTATCAATTTTGAGTAACTTGGAAAAGAATTTTGCATTTACAGTAGGGACAAATCTTTCCCCATCTTTTCTATTTTTGTCAAAGTATTGGGCTTCCAAAAGCAAAGCTAAAAGGAGTATTATATATACTCCACCTTTAAGTTAGCAGTAATCTTACTACCAGTCCTAGTAATTATAAAATAGTAATTGCTAGTAATAACACTCAAATCATTACTTCTTAGGGCTTCAAAAATGGATAATATCTTAAGACTTTTAATTTGTTCTTATTATTACAAAAATAAGTTGACATCATTGTTTTATCAAACTCAGAAATCTCTAAATGTCATATGGTTTCTTTTTTTTGTTTGATATATGAATTTGATGCAAAATAATGTGATAAATTAAAAAATGAAGAAGATGTTTCCTTTATTAAATAATAAGCTTGGAAAGTTCATATTTGTTGCTTAATTATATGCCATGTCATATTCTCTTTTTAGATGCAATTATTAAGCAGTAAGTATTGGTTTTGACCTATATTACCCATACTCTAATCATATTTAGTTCCACATTATTTTTTTCATTTGTATTAGAAAATTTAAACTAACAAAAATTTCATTAAAACATCTCTTTGAGGTTCCCTCAATTTTTTGTTCAGAGAATGATAAGTCTAACATCATAAGTAATCCATATGTTGTATACATTACAACTTTAAAGGTGTTTAAACCGTTTCCTTCGTATTATTATAACAATTCAAAATGTCTATTAGATCTATAAACTTGTTCTTCAACTTTAAAGGAGTTAAACTTTCAAGCATAATCCCAGTGGTACTGATTTTAATGGTCTTTAATCATTAAAGTCCACCCTTATAGTTAGTGTTGGTTATAATGAGAACTAATACAACCTTCATGTTTAGTTCATAACTAATGCAAAATGTAGCCTAACTTATCTCTTGTGTTTACTATTTAATATGTTTTGTTAGAAACTAATACTAAAATCTTTTGTTTAAAACTAATACTAAAACTCTTTGTGATGTAGATGTTAGTCAATTTTGAATTTCATTATAGTAGGGTATTGGAAAGAAATGTCTACAAAAAATATTTTGGGGGCAAGATTAAAAGAAAGAAAGATATTGGTGTTGATGAACTTAGTATATTAGTACTAAAAGAAGTATCAGGAGATAAAAGGACAAGGGTTTCTATCTATGTTTTAAAAATTTCTAGAAGAGTCAATAAGATGCTTGAAAGAGTTTAACTTTGTCCATGATAAGGGCATGTTGCTGATGCTTCAATAAGTGGAAAAGTTGAACAAGTATAAAGTTGAAATATATTATGAGTATGGTAATGATAATCCTGCAACTAATGGTGAATAAATTGATTCTAATATCAATAATAAAGAGGAGTTATTCCAATTTCAAGTGGAACAAGATGATGAAGATTTTTTTATAGAGATGAGTGAATCTGGAATGATATAGGTGATGATGAAATTTTTGCAATTGATGATGAAATTTTTGCAATTGATGATGAAGAATATGTTAGTATAAGAGCTAATGAGAAGAAATATAGGAAGAAGGTAGATATTGGGTTTGAATGTGATGTTGCGGATATGGTTAGAAGTAGTAGAAAATGTATTAATGAAGAGCAAACTTATTCAAAGAATTCAAAAAGAGAAGTAGGGAGTTCATACGGTTAGTATGGTAAATATGAAGATAGTGATGCTGGCAAAAAGGAGGAAGAAATATATTGTTTTTAATTCAAAATTAGACATTAAAGATTTTTAGCTTGAAGTTGGCATAAAGTTTAAAGACAAGGTTCAACTTAGGCAGGCAATCAAAAATTATGCAACTACAAATATATATAATGTTTCAATGACGAGATATGGTGTGATAATAGAGATTTTTTACGATCCACATTTTCCCTTTAGGGTTTATGCTAGCTGGATTGGAAATGAAAAACCTTTGCAGTTAAGATATTGGAAAATAAGCATAATTGTAAGAAAGTGCAAAGAAACAAGCAAGCTAGTAAAAGGTGAATTGCAACATAATTCTTACACAAGTTTAAAAGGAGCCCAAATTGGCCAACTAAAAAGATGATAGATGACCTTCAAAAGAAGTATGCATTACAGGTGACTGAATCTCAATGATGTAAGGAAAAATTGGAAACTATTATGATTCTATGAGAAAATGTGGAAGGGCATTATGTGAAATTATGGTCTTATGGACAAGAATTGTGATGGGTTGAAAAAGAAGGCCAATTCATTGTCCAAAATGAACTTGATGAAAAATCAAGAAATCCAATCTTTAAGATGTTTTACATGGGATTTTGTGTATTAAAATATTGTTTCCTTGGTGGTTATAGAAAAATAATAGGACTAGATGGATGTTTTTTTAAGCCTTTTCTTAAAGGTGCTTTGTTAGCTATAATTGGGTATGATATAAACAATCAGTTATACCCTATACATTAGGTTGTGGTTGAGGAAGACAATTACCAATCTTTGCATTGTTTTTTAAGTATTCTTATTGAAGGTCTAAATATGGAACCCATTAGTGGTACAAAATTTTTGCCTAAGACTGAAAACTTATGATAAGTGCATAATTGTCCAATATTTATATTTTAATTAACCCTTTTTACTCCTCCTGTTAATTCAATTATTGGGACTTAACTTGATTTAATATTTCTTTGTAGGAAATTATATATTTTCATGATGTGAGAAATTAAGAGAAAATAAACGTTGACGTTGGAGCCTGGAAACAACAAACAAATTAACGCAACATGAGAGGGCTTCGAAACAAGAGGAAATCATTCAATTAAACGAGAAAATTAAAACAAGAGACAGCTAGGAGACGGCAACGTGACGCAAAGCAGGGGACGAAAACGTGATTGAAATTGAAGCTAGCTGGGAGGAATTAAAAGAGACGTGGACCAATGAAAGCATAAGGCACAAATCACGCATAGGGCAATCAGCAACAGAGGATCACGCACAAGGGTTAATGGGCTGACGTGGAACAAGGTTAGGAGGCTTGGAATTAAATATAGAAAACAAACAGTAAAGGAAAGAATAGAAGAGGGCGTTAACAAAGTAAGGAGTCAGCGGCAATTAAAAAGAAAAGAAATCAACGAATAAATCAAAGAGGAGGATGAGCGACACCTGGAGTACATGGGCTGAGCTTGGGCCCATCATTGGGCACACTTCTCTAGGGCACTTAGGGACCCATTATCGTGGAAATAAAAGAAGAGGCAGCTGGGAATGGAGAAAAAAATTAACAGCGAAGGGTGAAAATCATCGATAGCAGCCGCCAGGGAGGAGGGCCGTAGACCAATTTCCAGATTTCCTTTTTATTAGTTCTTTTTCTTTCTTTTGTTATGGAGACCATGTTAATTAAGAATTCTGTTAGGTTTAATTTCGTTATGAGTAGCTAAGTTATTTTTAGTCGGAAAATTCCAATTGTTATGCGGTGACTCGTGAGACCTTGTTTGTTCTGATTATTTGGTTTATAATATTCGTACTGTTTCCGTTTTACTGTCATTGTTTATTAATTGATTCTGCGATT
>JANZLH020000151.1:858287-871239 GCA_026770325.2 Erythroxylum fimbriatum | reverse complement strand
GCTTTTGTTTTTGTTCTTTCGTTTCGTTTTCCGGTTGGGACCCGAATCATGTATAAGTATGAAGGTTTCGGATTAAGTAGTTGGGTTTCGGATTCGGGATTTGGTATCTGAGCAAGAGTAGAAATGCTCTGGTTTAGTTTAGTTTTTCGTAAGAGGTTGGACATCCGGTAATGGGTTCCAACACTTCATCTTTTTACTTCCCATCTTTTACATATAATCCATCTAAACACTAAACCATCTTTCCTATTTCATTTTTAACTTCATTTCAACCTAAAATCATTGACACTCCGATTTCATAAGATATCCTTGTTTATCAACCAAAAGATTAAAACATTTTTCATATACCATTCATCAATAACTTTTTACACACATTCAACCTCATTTTGACTTCTAACTATCACTAAATAAGGTTCATTCATCAAATCAAAAGAGTTTAATACTTATACTTAATTGCTTTAGCTTCAAGATCTTCAAACTCTTCAAGATCTCTCTTTTGAATGTTTAGAAAATTGAAACCCTAGATTCCTTCTTTCTCTTCTTCTCTTCTTTATTTTCTCTCACTCACGTTTCTCTCATCTCAAATGCAAGACATATTTTTCTTCTCTTAATACCCTTAGTGAATGTGCAAGGTTCATTTTGCCCCTTCCCTCAAGCCTTATGTCTTAAAATGCTTAAGTGACTTGCCTAAAATTCCCTTATGCATTCTTACCACTTTTAGTCCTTTAATCAAATTAACCTATGCCATAAAAATCCTACTAACCTTGACATAAATAATTAGCTCCAAAATTAATCCATCAAACCTCATAATTCATTTAAATCATACTTAATTTAATAAGAAAAATTTCGGGGGGCCAATATCATAAACATAGGGGAGTCCGCGAAGGAGCTCCAAGCTACTAGCAGGCAGGCAGGAGAAGCCTTTAACATGGTCAACATGCACGTGACATAACAAAATGGACCACCACAAACATGAATTTCATAACATATTGCCCAAAAGGCACATTTCGGAAACATGATTTCCATAAGCATAATATATTTCAAATACTATTTCCATCTTCACTTCATAAATCATCAACAAGATTCATGTAAGAAACATATAGTAATTTCTTAAATCATTTAAGAAGCAATAAATGCAATATTTATAAAGCGATTGAAATCATTTAACTCTATTGATTTGGAAAAATATTTATGGTTCATTAACTCAACTATAAACATGTAACCTACCTTAGATTCCTTGCTTAAAAACTTGCTTAAGGTGCCTCTCCTCTTGCTCCTCTTGCCTTTCTTGATTCCCTTTAACATTGGCAAAAATCCCAATTCAGTAGAAATATAAATTGAGAACCTACAAAGCTTATTCACTAAAATTGATTCTATAATACTTAAACCTATGAATTTCCTAAGCTTCATGAACTAAAGCCCTTCAAAAAATCCAAAGGATTAAGAATGAATTTACCTTGAATCTTCACCAAATAAAGAGATTTTTGGCTCAAATGGAAGCTCTTCTCTTCCTCTTCCTTTTTCTCTTCTTGAATAACCTCAAAATCACTCTTAAAAGCTAAGAAAAGATGAACCCTAACTTGATCTTCCTTCTTTTCTCTCAATAACACAACTCTCTCTCCTTTCCCTCTTCATTCTCATTCTTCTCTTCTTTCTCTTGATTATTCATGTTGTTCTCTCCTTCTTAAGAGCAAGACTACCCTTTCTTCTTCCAATTATACCCTTAATGAGTGTGAAATGTCAACTTTGCCCTTCCTTTATGCTTTATGGTTTTTATACTTAAGTGACATGCCAAAATTGCCTTTTATACACTCTTGCTACTTTAATTCAACTAACTAATGAAATAAAATCCTACTAACATTGACATAATAATTGGCTGCAAAAATTAATCTATCAAGACCTCATAATTTATTTAAATCATGCTTAACTCAATAAGAAAAAAAATTCGGGGGCCAACAACCTAACTAAAGGATACAATTTACTAGTAAAGGATGAGGGAGTTTAATGCTAAGAGAACCCACATGAAAGATCTTAAGGAAGGAGACTTAGTTTTGAGAAGAATGGATGTGTCAAGTAGGATTGAAGCAAGGGAAGAGCTTACACCTAAATGTTTTGTTCAGTTCATTATAAGAGAGGATATAAGATCAAGAACCTACATGCTGTCTATCTTATATAACAATTACGCACTTAGGACATCAATCAAGACAAAATGTATTCGTAAAGATGCACAACTATTATATAGGTATCTATTAAATGCATGTCTACATATGTAACAATCACTTACTACCATTCAAAGGCACTCTCAAATTTATGTAGACATTACAAATTTAACTTAAGATAAAAGATAAATAGAAAAAAGATGTATTTTTTTAGGCCTATATGTTGATGAGTATATAACGACATAAAAAAAAAAAAGCAATACACCTGTAACAACTCCTAATAATCTAAATTTCTTATGAATAGAAATTGAATTAATTTTATAGTGCTAATACTAGAAACAACTTCGATATTGTTTAGAAGAGTTCATTGATCAATGGAATAGGTCTGCAGTTGCACGTGGTCAAAGACCAAAGGCACAAGTCTAACCTTTTCATTTACTATCCATGGCTCCACATCCTGACACTAATAAGTTTTTTAGGAGTGGGATAACATAATGTGATAGAGTTCAACACTGAAAAAAAGGTTTAAAATTTAGAAGAAATTACACAATAACTATGCATTCCGAGCATGAAGATGTTGGTTTTAGATTGTCTAACTAGATGGAATTCAAAATTCAAGATGTTGGAGACAGTAACCAAGTTTATTAAGGTGTTCAACATGATGAGATAAAGAGATTCTCAATATCTTTACTTGCTGACAAAAGAGTAATAGGAGTTAGCCAAAGCAATTTATGTGAAGTTGGAAATATTTTATAATGCTACTGAGTTGTTCTTAGGAATAAAATATCTAACTTAACATAGTTGCTTTAGTAGTATGTGCCAGATCAAGAAAGTTATATTTGATTGGATATTTAATTCTAATAAGGTTATCCCAGTTATGGCAGAGTAAATGATGGAGAAACTCAATTCTTACTGTTATATGATTGTATAAATTGTGGCAGTCATTTCATGTTAGACCTAAGATACAAGATGGAGGGGGTTTCTCTTTATTATGAAATATTGTATGGTGATCAGACTTAAGAGCATATTGATGTCAATAAACAATTTTGGTATGATTTGTTGAATGATTATCAACTAAGATTAGAAAAAATCAAGGATGCAGTTTCTTAACTCTAACTTCAGGTTCAAATTCAGATTTAGCTTTAACTTAGACCAATGTAAAACCTACATTTGCAAAATTCATCAAAGAAAAAGAAGCGCTAGGAATTTGAGATCGGGTTCCAACATAGATGGTATCAGAGCAAGAGTGGAAATGCTCTGGTTTAGTTTGGTTTTTTGTAAGAGGTTGGACATCCGGTAATGGGTTCCAACATTTATAACAGGATGGAGTTATACAACTATTTAGAGGTAAATATTATAACCAAAGTTAAAGGTTTAGAGTTCAGTGTATTGTAAGACTCGATAGTTTTTTGGAGATACTATAGTGAAAGAACTATAGAAATGTTTTCTTGGTCATGCAAGCAATTGTATGAGATCTCTTAGCAATTCCAGTTTATGCTATTGCTTTATAGTCTATTTTTAGTACTAGCAATTGGATAATTAGACCTCATCATGTTTGAATTCATCCTAATATTGTGGAAGCCCTCATGTGTGCCCAAAGATAGTTAGATGATGAAGATATTGAGGGTAAACTATACACTTTATGATATATTAATTTTTTATCATAATAAATTTATCAATTATAAATTGTAATATCTTATATTGTCTTTTTATATTAGCATAAGTATTAGTATAGATACTAATCATTCAACTAAAATTTTCTTCAAAAAAAATTCAATGATGAAAGTATATTTGTTGATTATCTTGTGTTGAATATTCATCTAATAGAATTATTATACAATTGGGTATAATTTACATAATAATGTTTCTACATGTAAATGAAATGGTACAAACTATTGATGATTCAGATTATAACAATTAACTTTCCCCTTCCTCTACTGCAAATTTGTTATCTTTAATCTTTGTTTCTTGATTTGCTTATTTTTCTTATGATTGCTTTGGTTTTTTACAATTGAAGATATAATTATTTACCTTTAAGCAAGTTCTAAATTGTTATCTTTGCCTATTTACGATGCTTTAGTCTCCATTCTCTAGATATAATTGATAATTTCTTTTGAATTTTTGAAAATATCATTATTACACAATTTGAATAATATTAACACTATGATACTCTTTTATTTTGATAATAAAATAATTTTTACAATATTATTGTGATATTTGTTGCATAAGCAGACTCATCAAAAGAACCAAACACCATTTTATTAATTTGGAAAATATATTAATTTTTTTAAAGCAAATAGATTTTAAAAGACTAATGACCAATAAAAATAATAATTTAAACCAACATTATTTTTAAAAAAATTAAAATTGAAAATATATATATTGTCAAAAGCAAGACATTAGACCTAACAATTTTAATAAAAAATAGGTCTTTAGATAAGAAAATATATTATAAAATTTTTAAACAATCATTTTTAAAATTTTAAATTATTTATTATTTTAATTAGAAAAAGGCCTACCGAGCTTAATCAAATTTTAGGTTCGAGAGGCCTGATTAGGCTCGGATTTGAGCTTTTAGCCTTGATGCTCAAGCTACCTATCCTAAGGCTTGATTAAGCCTCGAACCTCAAGACAGGCTTAGACCTGATCATTATCTGGCCCGAGCCTAGCCTAGCCTAGGTCTATAATTAGTTATAACAACCTCATATTAAATGAGTAATGAACTAAATGACCTCCAAAAATGCATCAACACCAAAGAATACCCATGTCCCCAATCAAACCCTTTCCATTAATTCATTAATAAAACCACAATCCTTAATACATAATGTCATTTTGCAAACCAAATCTATTAATATCCCCCATCAAAGTTTCACCAACCACAAGCATCAACCATTATCAATTCAAACATAAAACAAGTATATATAAGATCAACAGAAAAATAATCCAAGAAAAATATGGTTAACAATATAAGATGTCAAGAGAACTTAATCAACTTAAAGAGAATCAATGCAACCATACCCATTGCCAAATTTAGAAATGTTAACCTTAGAGTTAGCCTCATCCCATATCAATTCATCAATAACCCTAAATTTTAGACAATGACATCTAAGAAAAATATAATTCAAGTTAATAATGGCAAACCAATCGACATAAGTAAAAATAAAACTATGGTATGTCAATGTAAATCCATCATTAACAAAAGTCATCAACAATTAATTCAAATATAACCTTAACTTGAATTCAAGTTATGATTCATCCAACCTAACCATAACAGTCCCCAAAACCTCTGCGTGGTGGATATCTAACCAACTAAACCATAATTCATAGAATTCATCTTCATGAAATTCATAATTATATGGAAAATAAATTTTATGTTAAGGAGTATACCTTGAATTCATATAAGAAGATATGAAAAAATTGCAAGAAACTTGCAAAAATTCAACAAAGCTTAAGTTGTAGATATAGGGACTTTCTTCTTTAACAATAATGCGCTTAACTCAAAATTTTATTATTTGGTGGGTGAAACTAATCGGGACGGTGAGTTAGGTGAGGCAAAATTCGCTAGGGAGATTATGGATCCTAATAGCTAGGATCTATATTAATTATATCTATGAATTCTTATAACAAGTTTCACTTTTAACTTAGAAAGATTGTGGCTTCTAATAACAAGGAACTCATATTCAAACCTCATTATTTATGGTGTGACCTAGGTTATATAGAACCTTCTATGATTACTACCTCAATCTTATATATGAATTCGATGGTTAAATCTTCTATATTCATTACTTCAATCTAATATAATATAAAAGCATAAACAAATCTTAAGGCCATGTAATTTTTCATTAGACAAATGAAATCAACTCAAAACATACCATCTAGATTTATATCCCAATTAGTTCATAATAAAATACGGAAAACTAATAATCAACATTAAAGAACATGAAAAAAGTTGTACTCACGACTTGTTCCTTGAAAGTTATTAATGAATCTTAATTGATCTTCTTACTTTGCTCCGAGATTATCTTCCTTGTATTCCCAGTTACTTTTCCCTAACTCTAAACCAATGTTTCAGTTTTTTGAAAACTCTCTTTATGTCAAACCCCCTTTCCTTAAGAAAAAAAATCTACCTCTCTTTTTAAAATATCATACCCTAAATTTTTGTCCAAAATAGTTATAACATAAGACTATATATACTCCCATGTTATTTAAGTTGCCTTTCTAAAAATTTTAAATAATAATTCACAGCCAGGAAAGGCATGGGTGCAAGTTACCACCTGTATTGGATAGCATAGGTTGAATACGGTGGGAAGTATTGGAAAGTTAAAGGAATAAAAAGCTCTCACTTTGGAAATGGCAAGAACACAAGTGCATATTAGTATCATGTTACTTCGGTAAAAATCTCTTCGAAAAATAGAATATGGCAAATTTGAACACCAAGGTCAATATGTGACTGTGTTCCTCCTCCTTAAAATTTACAAAATTGTTCCAAATTGACTAAAATCTTCTCCAAATTCATTCATTTTCCTTTGTGAGGCTGAAATAAAAATTGCATCAAAATATAAGTTATTTGAAGTACCAAATCTTATGAAAACTTGAAAATATAAGTATAATACTCTAAAAAGAAGCTAACATGTTGAAAATATAAGTATAATACTCTCAAAAGATGCTAACATGTAGTCTATCTAGCACCCACAAAAGTGTCGTAAAAAGGAAAGTGGGATACATCAAGGGTGTTGTTTCCTAATGGCAACCAAGAGGGGGGTTGCATAAGGTGGATTCAAAGAACTAACTATTACAGTAGTTATTTGTAGAGCACTAGTTAACCACTATAGCATTTTCGTCAACTAGTATGCATTAAAAGCTCTGGATTTACTAGTTGTAAGAATACTAGTCACCATTATTGGTTGACAATGTGCCTATACATTAACCATTGTTATGGCAAACTAACGGTACATCAACTTTAACCTCATGGAGAGATATATACCTTTAGACTCTTTTCCTTTAACAATGCATCAGATTCAGTTTAGAAGCCAAGGTCTACCCTACCCTACCATCACTGCTAGAACCATATATCAATTTTTGAGGGCCAATATAATGAGTCGCTATAGTGTCCCTTTGGCTATCATTATAGACAATAGTTGGAAGCTTAATAACAAAGGAGTACTTTCGCAATTCTGTAACCAAATTAAAATCAAGAATGTTTCCCGTTAGTCACACAGTCACAAGCCAATAGTCTGGCATAAGTCACAAACAAAACTATCCTCTAAGTTACGCAAACTAGGGTAGAATAGGGGTTGAATGTGGAAAGTTCAACGGTAATTAACTACCAATAAGAGACCATTGAATAGGGGTTGAGGAACAAGCTTGATCTGCTGAAAGAATGAAGAGAAACTTCGTACCTTATTGAAGGATACAATTTACTAGCAAAGGATGAGGGAGTATAATGCTAAGAGAACCCACGTGCATGATCTAAAGGAAGGAGACCTAGTTTTGAGAAGAATACACGTGTCAGATAGAATTGAAGCAAAGGAAGAGCTTACACCTAAATGGTTTGTTCTGTTCATCATAAGAGAGAATGCACGATACGAGAACCTACATACTATCTATCTTATGTAACAATTGCGCTCTTGAGACATCACTCAAGACAAATTGTACTCGTAAAGATGCACAGCAGCTATTGTATAGGAATCTACTACATGCATGTCTGCATATGTAACAATCACTTACTACCATTCAAAGGCAACCTCAATCTTATGCAGACATTACAAATTTAACTTAAGATAGTCAGTGATTGTTACATATGTAGTTTTTGGGCCTAAACGTTGATGAGTGTATAACGAGATAAAACAAAGAAAAGCAGTAACACTTCAAGAATCTAAGTTCGTTGACCAATCGAATATGTCTATGATTGCACGTGATGAGGGACCAAAGACACAAGTCTAACCCTTCCCTTTGCTGTCCGTGGGTCCACGTCCTGACACTAAGAAGTTGATCTCTCTCTCTGATATGCTAACATGGTCCCCTCACATTTCAACTTTGCAATATATTCGGTCTTCCATTTCTGAGGTTTGAGGCTTGAACACATGCAACAGTTTGTTCAACAATTTCATCCATTGCATAGTCCCAAGTAAGCAAAGACAAAAACGAACATGAGATACTTCTCACGAATAATTCATTCTATCAAACGAATAGCCTGAGGGAACAGCAGCCGCCATTTTTCCTCCAGATATGGAAGATAAACAGATACGATGTGGCAGTCTTCATAGGCTAAGATAAGTTGCCACGCATCAACCACGTAAGGTTGACTTGTACTTTACACGAAATTCTTTTTTTCTTTTTTAAATATATTAAGGTGGTCCCAAACTCAAGGCGTCAAAATGAACCAAGATCTAAGGTGGGCAAAATCGGGTGTGAGTGTATTACGTATGGTCTAGATTCGCGTAATCGTCTGTAAAGGAGAGTGGGTCCCATTAAATGATGACCACTGCCACTGCTGTATCATTCAATTCCAATTTGATTCATTTTTTCAGAAAAGGAAGTGCTGGTAATAGCAGTAGTGCCATGCTTGTCTGTGAATAAGCTCTGGGGTTAGTTTTTGAGATCTGAACTCGGGCTTTAGTAAGTATGAAACTATGAAGAATGTGTTTGGGGGAAGAGCAAGATCTGAGAGGCTCATGAAGAAGCTAAGGAGTGGGGTTTTGTGTTGTAGTGTAAGTGGTTTTGGATGACTTTTTCTTTTTGTTTCAGGGCTTTTGTCTTCCAAGAATGAGACTTTCTTCTTCTGGGTTCCCTCAGCAGACTCAGGGAGGTATATGCTTTTAGTTTTTGTTTGCTTAGTTACTGTTCATTCCTCTATCCACCTATGCGTTCTGTTTTCTGGCTTGTACTATGCCTACGCATTTACTTCTGCTTCTTGCTTTAGTTGTATGCCAATTTTGGAAGCATTTAACTATCACCTTCATTATTGCTTCTAAAAAGTAACTTACATTAATGGTTAATCTCATCATCCTCAAGTCATACCTTTGATGCTACTGGATGGTAGTTAGTTGTCCTCTTTCTGCACACCACGTTCTAGAGAGGGTTACTTCCATTTCTTCTCTCCTCTGTTGTAATCAATGCCAAGAACATAGGGAGGTGAATTGAATGGAGCAGAGAAATGGCTGCTGTTTTAACCACGATCAACCATTTCCATTTTCTCGTTAGTTTTGTTCGTGCATCTTTTGTCATTTCTAAGATTCGTACTTGTTATTTATAATACTATGGGCTTCATATTACAAAAAGTATGTATCCTTTTATGCTCCCAGAAAGTTTACTCAGTTGTTTTAACTTTTGCAGGGGATAAAAAGGTTCTGAATTCTGAGCTATGGCATGCATGTGCGGGGCCTCTTGTATCGTTGCCACCTGTTGGAAGTCGTGTTGTCTACTTTCCTCAGGGTCACAGCGAACAGGTCATTACAACTTCTTTTAGCTACTTCTGTGATGATGAACAAATGATGGATTAAGATATAGAACGTAGAAACTTTGGAAATTTTTTTGCTTCTGTTCTGTCCATGTGCTCTCAAAATCTTGTTATAGATCAAGCAACTGAAACTTTGGTGATATTGAGACGGAGGGCCTCTGTTACACCTTTGAGAATACTTCTTTTATATGTCTAATTGGATTCACAGGTTTACACTTCTTTTATGCAGGACAATATTTGTTGATTTCCATTATATGTTCCACATACTTGCTGATTTGACATTAAAGTCGTGAATGCATTGTTTTGCGTCCTGATAATGTATAGAACAGTTGAAGTTGAGACGATTACAATGCAATACATATTATTTTGTTTTGCTGTTCTCATTTCAAGAAGCCATAAATTGATTTACAGGTAGCTGCTTCAACCAACAAGGAAATAGATGCTCATACACCTAATTACCCTAGCTTACCACCACAACTTATCTGTCAGCTCCATAATGTAACAATGCATGTAATCCTCTTATTCCCTTGATTACTTCTGCTTATAATCATCAGAATCCAGCTGATGCTGCCAACTGCATCATGTGCTGCTCTAGAAAGCTCTGATTTGTTAAAAGTACAGGCAGATGTGGAGACAAATGAAGTTTATGCTCAGATGACTTTGCAGCCACTAAGTCTGGTATGCCTTTTATGGACTTCTTATCTGTTAGCTTTTTACTTCTTCCTGCCCTGATAGATATTTTTATGTAGCAAGAGCAAAAAGACATATTCTTGCTGCCAGTGGAATTAGGTTCTCCCAGCAAACAGCCAACAAATTATTTCTGTAAAACGTTGACTGCCAGTGATACCAGCACCCATGGAGGATTTTCTGTTCCACGTCGTGCAGCTGAAAAAGTCTTCCCCCCTCTAGTAGGATACTTTCCACATCCACTTTTGTTTTTAGGGTGTTCCGTTATTTCCAAGCCGCTGATTTAGTTCCTTTTACTTGATTCTCTTTTCCTCTTCTCTTTCGTTATGTTTTTTATATGTAGGATTACAGCCATACACCTCCAGCACAAGAGCTAATTGCAAGGGATCTTCATGAAAATGAATGGAAATTTAGGCATGTTTTTCGCGGTGAGTTTGTCTGATTGTTATGACTCCTATTTTATGTCATTGAAGAATTATGATGTAGTATTTGTTTTCTATGCTGCAATATTTTACATTTTGTTATATTGGCACGAGAGTAACAATGAACTTCAGTATGTTCGATATGCGTAGATCTGATTTGAAGTATCTATTCTACCAGTGAATGCAGACTAGTAATTATGACATCATATGTTGCTCATATTGTAGCTTCCAAATTCGCTCGTATTATAAAGTTGAGTTGTCCTGTAAATATCAATGTGAGTTGAACTTGCGAAATGCAGAAGAATAGGATGCTGCGTGGGTAGCACAAGCATCTGCATTTTTGCTAATGTCTGTTCCTCTTGTTGTGTTTCTGTATGTTAAGTACCAAATTCTAGTGGCTTGTTCAATATCAGAAGTGTTACTTTACACCCAACGCTGTTCATTTTTACTTTGCCCTTCCTTAGCTATCTCACTCAGTAAACACAACCAATTAGGAACTTTTCTATATTGAAAATGAAGTTTTAGACTTGAGATGAGAAAGTGTCTTAGGAAGAGAGGAAGAAAGATACATACACAACCAAAACAGAAGCCCTTGATCACTCTGATCATTTCATTTTTCTCCTTAAAATTCTCTTGTCAATCTCTTGATAGACTGTGCCAGTTGCAATTCTGGTGCTGTCAAATAAAACTGACTTTATTTTAACACATTGAAATATTTAATTAGATATTTCTATAGTCGAACACAATTTCCTTGCATTGTAAGGACTGAATTCTGGATTCATATATTCACATGTAATTGTATTTGTTTTCTATGTAAATTTTCAGGACAGCCTAAGAGACATCTTTTAACGACAGGATGGAGTGTGTTTATTAGTGCAAAGAGACTTGTTGCGGGTGATTCAGTCCTTTTCATCTGGTGAGATTCTGTACCATTCTCCATGCAGTTAGTTGTTATTAGATTTTACTTAGCCTTCGACTCATTTTGGTCTTGGGAACAATCTGTCTGATGTATCTTAACTGCCTTCATGAGAGACTAGGATGTGTGATGCAGTAAGGTTAGTTCCTTTATATACATTTGGCGGTTAGCATCAGTAAAATAGAGATTTGGAGCGTTAATATTCTTCACACATCTATTATAGTATTTGTTTTACAATTTTCCTTTTCTGTTAGCACACATTTCTGCTTGTAATACTGTCCTCTTCGTTGGCATGCTCTTTTTTCCTTTCCTACAGTTTGATGTTGCTGAAAGTTGTATGGTATGCTCATGAAACCAATGGATATAATGTGCCACAGGAATGAAAAGAACCAGTTACTTTTGGGCATTTGTCGAGCAAATCGTCCACAGGCAGTTATGCCTTCATCAGTTTTATCAAGTGACAGCATGCACATCGGTCTTCTTGCTGCAGCAGCTCATGCAGCTGCAACAAACAGTCGTTTTACAATATTTTATAACCCAAGGTAGAACAGTAGATGCTGATCTCAGTAGTCTGCGAAAATACTTGTGTTATTTTGAAAAGGTTATACAGTAATGCTATGTACTGCAGGGCTAGTCCTTCCGAGTTTGTCATCCCCCTAGCAAAGTATGTTAAAGCAGTTTATCATACCCGGGTTTCTGTTGGCATGCGATTCAGAATGCTGTTTGAGAATGAAGAGTCCAGTGTCCGTCGGTGAGCCTTTATTTGATGTGTTACATTTTTTGATGCCAAAAGTTTGTCCTTTTTCATGATTATGCTTAGTTTGAATATCAGTTGTCAGTTGCCTATTAGTATACTAAAATATACTGATAATTTGGCTTTGTCTCACACATCATTAGTCTCGGACTATTTGTACTTGGCTTGAATATTAGTTGCTGAGTTGCCTCCTAGTGTGACCAAAATTTACTGATAATTTGGCTTTGTATCACACACGATCTATTCTCAGGTGATTGATTAGTTTTCTGTGAAAATAGTTGCTCCAAAAAATTATGCAGCTTTAGGGTTTAAAAATAAAATATTCTGTCTTGTTTAATATCTGCCGTGCGTTGTTGTTGGTGCTCAGATGTTACTTTTATGATGTCAAACATTTCTTCCATTGAATGCAATAACTTATTCAATAGATGGTGTCGAACATTCTGTTACGGATAAAAAATGTTACGGATAAAACTATTAGGCGTTGTTAAATAAACCCACACCGTTGTTATCAAACACCAGCCCTTATACTAGTCATCCCTTACGTCTATTTAAGACGTT
>JANZLH020000151.1:825774-842489 GCA_026770325.2 Erythroxylum fimbriatum | reverse complement strand
TTGTCATTGGTTCTTGATTCTTAATGCTATTATTCAATTTACCTATGATCGTATCTAGGTTATTGTTTAATAAGATTTCTATGATACATGTTTCTAGTCATTACACTTAAGAGAAACTTCCCCCAATGAATATTTATTAATGACTGCAATTTTACGTCGAAGATTCATAATAGCATGATAACATCGGTGACTCGAAATCAAGGTATTTTTTCAATTGAATTTTCAGATTTAATTATTATTTCAATTTGCGATTTTTCTCTTTGATTTTATATAATTGCCGTGACAAAACTCCCCTTTCTATTTTCGTGTGAACTAGCTAACCTTTACCGTTAAAGATTTCACGTGGGAACGATATCCGCTTATCGCTACTACATTAATTTGTTTTAACAGAAGTGATTTCTTTTATATTTGGTTGCAGGCGACAGCATCACCAACTCCTTTATGGTCAATTATTTGACATCCAAATGCTAAGACTCTGTGATATTCTTTGTACATAGCAGCAAGATTATCATAATACCACCGAATGGATCTAGTCACATAATTTCTGAGTCAAACCGTTTGTAAAGCAGCCCTATAGCATGCACTCTGCATGCATAGTCGAGGAAGTCACCCATGTATACTTGACACTCTTCCACGAAATTATACCATCTGCAAATATAAAAATGTAACCTTAAGTGGACTTTCAATCATCTAGACATATAACTTAAAATTGAATCTGAATTCCTTACGAAGTTTGGCCTGTTGACTTTTCTATACGTCAATATATAATCCTTAGTTCCCTTTAAGTATCTTAACACTTGTTTGACTGCATTCCAATGGTCTATACCTAGGTTAACTAGATATTGACCAAGTAGTCAAATACTAAATGTAATGTCCATCCTAGCACTTACCTGAGCATACATCAGGTTATCAACTGTACTAAAATACGAAACATTCCTCATAACCTCTCTGTTTACTTTATTCTTTGACACTATACCAAAGATAATCTCTCACTATAAGAGATAGGTGCTACGATAGGTTTACAGTCAATCGTATTAAACCTTTGTAGGACATACTCAATGTATGCACTCTTTGAGAGCTCTAATGAGTGTTGAGATTTGTCTCAGTAAATCTAAATATCTAGGACAAAAGATGCTTCACTAAGGTTCTTCATATTGAAATACCTAACCAAAAGTTTCTTAACCTTATGCAATATGGTCAAGTTATTCAATGTGAGAAATATATCATTCACATGCAATAATAGGAAGATAACTTTGGCCCCCTGACCTTGTGATACAAGAATCTTTTTAACTTTATTTTCCACAAAGCTGAAAAAGGTTACAACTTCATCAAATGTAACGTATCACTTTCGGGAGGTTTGATGTAAATCATATATTGATCTGCTTAACGTGCAAACAATGTCAATTCCATTTGGATCCTAAAATTCTTCAGGTTATTCCATATTGACCTCTTTATAAAGGTCTTTATTAAGGAAAGCGGTTTTGGCAACCATTTGATGTAGCTTTATATCATCATGAGCTACAATTTTCATAATCACTAAAAATATATCCTATGAGGATACAAGAGAAAAGGTAACATTAAAGTCAACCTTTCTCCCTTAGTGAACCATCAAGCAACTGAACGAGCCCACAAATCGTTGAACTTTATCTCGAAATCCTTTAGGTCATAAAACTTCATTTACAACTGATGGGTTTGCAGTTCTGCTACAAATCCGCTAGCTCCCAGACCTTATTATGCTTCATGGCTTGTATCTCATCAGTCATTGCAGCCACCACAAATCTACATTGGGTCTAGAAACAACTTATGTAAAAGTAACTAGATCCGTAACATATCTAACATCATAGTCTTGTTCACCAAATAGACTACGTAATTAGATGGGATAACAGGTAGTCTCACTCTAGTGGATTTACACAACTGTATTAAATCTTGTACCCCAGGAACCTTTGTGTGTACAGGTATGAGTTCCTATTCCTGTACAGGTACGATACAAAGACCTAGATCCATCGGATCTTACTGTATGAGTAACAGGTACATAATAACTATAGTATCCACCCTACAATCATCCGAAGGGTCAAAAGACCCACCATCATCATAGCCATCGTATTCCAAAAACTTATTTGTTTATGATTCCACTATTCTAATCCCTCCTCCTTCTATAGTATTACATGTAGCCTTTAGAGTGATCAAGATATCTTACTAAATAGCAATGAGCAAACGAGCATGCAATTTATCTTTATAAGGATTATCCTACCATAGAAGGGTAGCCCCATACACAAATGTGTGCAAGCCTGGGTTTCAACACTTTTAGATAGTCAGGTAGATTAGTCCTGTTCTGCATTGACTTCTTTAAGTCCTTTAGGGTATTGTTATGCCTTTCGACAATACACCATTTTGCTTAGGACTACCCGGCATAGTGAGCTTAGTCACTATTCCAGTCGATTCCATATCTAGCAAACGGACATTTTCAAGTCCTGAAACACCGTGTTTGCCATGATATTCTCCTCCATGATTAGATCTGACTATCTTGATGAATTTTCGCAGTTGGTTCTTAACCTTCAATCTTTAAGCGAGAGCACATAACTGTAATGGGAATAATCATCGCCAAATGTCAAAATGCATTTGGAATTGCATAATGCAACTGTGTAAGGTCTTCTGATATCTGTATGTATCAGACCCAACAACCTAGATACACGAGTTGACCCCTTTTCCTTATTATTTACCCCTCCAACAATAAGCACATGTTCCCAGATCATCATAATCTAAAATTGAGAGAATGCTTTCCTTAATCAATCTCTCAACCCTATCTTTAGAAATGTGGCTAAAACTTTATTCCACAACATGTATGACTTATCATTCATCAGGGTTCTTCTTTTCATGACCTGTTCAGATATGAAGAAGCATATATGTAATTCAGGATAAGACACATTACATACAAACCATATGACATGAAAGTTATACCATTATGTTTTGCATTAAACAACAACTGTACAATAGAAGCATTACATACAAAAAATTAACATTTTTTGTCCAAAATTGATATAAAGATCATATATAAAATGTGTCGTGTAAAACTAAAATGAACTTTGCATCAAGGTTCAGTACATACATCCCCTATAGATGGTACATTACCTTTTTTATTGTTGTCAACATCAGTTTCTCCCTCCCCTTATTTGGCTTTATCTTGGATATGAACCTCACATTATGGAAGCACCTTGATAAGATGATCCATAATCTAGTCAACAAGAAATTAGTGCGACTATCGAAAATTAGATTCGTAAATTGATAAGGCAAGGATTTACTTGATGGTCTCAGTCTTTCTTTCTAGGCCTTATACTACTGGCTTCCTTATATCCACAGCAGCTTTACCAGTATTGGATTGACCAACATCAGCATGTGGAGAAGATTTAGACTTTCTACCTTTGATCTGAATGGGCTTCATCTTTTCCTTTCCTTTAGTTGCTTTGAGGGTTGTAGGAGTAGCAAGCTTGAGTTTCTCCTCCTCAGTAATACAATGAGCTATCAAAGCATTGAATTCCCATTTCTCATCCAACAAATAATATGTCATCACCAGATTACTAAACTCTGGAGGGAGTGTATTTAAAGTCTGGTGAACTATGAAGACATCAATAAGAGACATTCAGCATCTTCAGTATACTGTGAAGATGGATCATTCTTGATATGCCCTCCATCACTTCCCCTACTCCCGTGTACTTTATAGAGAATAATTCTTTCATCAAAGCACTTATCTCAACATTAGGTGAGACTGTGTATCTTTGGGAGACATTAACATGAAATTTCTTCACTATGTCTATATCCGGAAGTCCACTAAACAGATGGTCAAGTGTGGATCTCTTACTAGACCGATCCCAGGCTGCATATGTTGCTTTATAAGCTCTTTCGAGCTCATAGATACAGGCGAAGATGGCCTATCCATTCGTATGACCATATCAATTTCAACAATCTCCATAGCACTCAATACATCCTCTATCCACTTCTTTGTATTGAAAAATCTCTATAATGCTCTTTTCTATTATTTCTCTTTGATGAAGCAAAGATCTCAAATTGAATGGTTAAAAAGTGGAGATAGAAACACTACTTTTTTGTGGTCTTCAAAAGGAATAAAATAATCTCTATGGAGTTTGAAAATCACAAATTGGATCACAATAATAAAAGTTAGATGAGGCATTCAATTATTTCTCTTGCATTTTGAGTTTTCCTACTAATGCATAATCATACAGTACATTCCTCAAGGAAACCATGCAGGAATTTATTACATCTTAAGAAGCTTAATCTTTAAGCAAACCTATCACTATATAAGATATTGAAGACACTCTAAAATCATTGAATACTCATAAAGCTCCTGACCCTGTTAGTTTTAACCTGTCTTTTTTCATTAATCTTGGCCTCTAATAAGGCAACTAGTTATTAATGTTGTCATGGAATTCTTTAACAAGGGATACCTACTCACTGAAGTCAATAACACCATTTTGACCCTCATTTTTAATTGTGGTTAGCAGAATTAGTTCTCAAAATTTTCCATATCTCCTATTGCAACACAGTATACAAGATGATCTCTAAAATCTTTGCTGACAAGTTGAAGAGTGTCCTCCAAAACTACACTGATCTGACCTAAGGAGCATACATCCCTGTAAGAACCATTGGTGAAAACATTTTGTTGCTACAGGAGCTAGTGAAATCTCACTCCAAGAGAACAGGCAGCTTGAATTATTTACTCAAGATTCATCTGAAAAAAGCATATCATAGTGTGGATTAAAATTTTACCATAAATATTTTCCATGCTATGGGCTTTTCACAAGCTTTCATTCAATGAATTACATAATGCATATCCACTCCCTCATTTAGGATAATTTTTAATGGACAGGTATCTAATCTCTTAAAAGCTATAAAGGGATTTGACAGGCAGATCCTACATCACCATATCTTTTTGCTCTAGTGGTGGAAGTCCTCAACAAAACTTTCAGGAGAGTAGTGGAAAGAACTAAGCACGTAAAATTCCACTTAAGATATGGGCAACTACAAATCACAAATAGAAGCTTTGCTATTGATCTCATACTCCTCTGCAATGTTGACCCTACTTTTGTTTCAACCCTCATGAGAGCTCTTAAAGTTTTTAATAAACTCTTTAGGCTAGAAATCAATTATTCCAAGAGTGGATTCTATCTTTAAAGAAGTGCAATGAGACAAGAACATTCTATGAGGAATCTCATTGGTTTGAAATTCTAGTTCCTACCTATTCTTTATCTTAAAAGTCCAGTCTCTACTTCCAAACTTTCATCAAGAGACTTCAGCAATTTGATTGATAAGATTAATAACAAAATTTCTAATTAAGGTAACAAGATTTTATGCATTTCTGGTAGAGCTCAACTCATTGCTTATATTTTGAATTCCATTAATATATATTAGGCTATTCATATTTCTTTTGCAACTAATATCTTCAAATACATTGCAACAAATTCTATGGTTAGGTAGTGGAGAAACATCTAGAAGAGCTAGAGTTAGGTGGAAGGATGTTTGCATCCCAAAAGATAGAGGTGGTCTTGGCATAATTCCTCTAAAAAGATTACATACAGTCATACTCATTAAGAGATTATAAAGGCTAATGCATAATAAATAAGCTTTATAGTGCAAATGGATTCATGATATATACATTAAGCATAAGATCATATGGCACTTGAAAATCAAACCATCTTTATCCTTAAATTTTAGAGCAATTTTGAAAAGAAGGGATAAGTTTAAATTTGAATTTGTCTTTCTAAATGGAGATGGAAAATGTACAAGCTTTTGGTTTGATAATTGACTTTCAACAGGACCCTTGGGAAACTTAAGAGCTGTTGCCACTCTCAAACCATTAATTAAACAAGGAAATATTTAGTAAAAAATCCATTCCAAATCTCTTTATACATAGATCATCCAAACCTACCTTAAATATGAAGAAGATACCATCATCTAGAAGCACACCAATAATGGCAGTTTCACTAATTACTCTTTTAAGATAGTTCTTCAAACAATCTTAGCAAGATTCCATAGATTAAGATTGTATGGTTTAAACACCAAGAACCTCTTCCATTACACTATGACTAGCTATAAAATGCAAATTACCTATAGTTGAAAAGCTAGTGAAGTTTTTAAACCTCACCAATTGGTACATACTTTGTAAAATGGCTAAGGAAAGCAAAAACCACATATATTTTTCAATGTGAATTTGTTCTAGATACTTGGAAAGCACTACTGCAAATGCTACATCTATGATGCTCCATACGAATTGAATAACATAAAAACATGGTGCCCCACTATCAAACATTTTAATATCATAGTGAAGTGGTGCTTCTGTTTAATACTTTCATACTTAGTCAAAGCCATATAAGATGAGAGGAACACTAACATTTTCAAAAATAAAAGCCTGACCAAGGAATAATTTAATAACAAGCTGCTACAATAGATTAGAAGTGATATCAGTTTATAAAAACATAAATTCCAAAATCTTGACTATTTTAGTAGGACTTGGAATGTGTCATATGTAACGTTTAGTTATTGATTGGATTTCCCAGGAGTTTCAAACTAGCTATGGGGTAAATGTGTTCTTCTTTATAAAGACACGTGGTAGTTATGTTCCCTAACATATCATTATCTCCACTATTACTTAGAATGCATTCGTGATAAATAAAAAGGTGCCATGAGCACAATTAACTTAGGGCCCATTAGCTGGTAGTAGAATGTGATAAGTACCATCTTATTTCCTAGGATAAATAGTTTAAGGTCAAATTGTTAATCGAAAGAAGTTAGTTGGCAGTATAAAAAGGTACCATTTATTAGATAGGTCAATTAGTTGGTGACTACCTTTTCTAAATATAGGGTGATATGTGTTCAGGGACAGATCCAGAAATGTTTTTTGACTGGGGGCAAAATTTTGGTTGGAGCAAAATTTTATTTTTTTATGAGATCAAAACTTAAAATAATAATTTTTCCATGTGAAATTTTTTGGAGGCAGTAGGGGACTTGCCCCCAGTGTAGCTCCGTCCCTATATGTGTTAGTTCGTCACCATAAAGTTACATTTAATATGATTTTTTTGTGAACTCTCTAAGTGACATACATCATGACTTTCATTTACAAGTATTATATAGAAATTAATTATTCCATATAGGTATAATTACGATTATCTTTATCATATAAAACAAAATGGTTATTGTTTTAAATTTATTATTATTATTTTAACCAGTTGTTATATACTATCTAACTTTATATTTTAAAAGAATTAGAATATGTAGCAAAAAAATAAGGGGGCCTAAGTAAATTTTGATCATTAATTTATAAAATTTGAACTAAAAAGGATCTAGATAGAAAGAGAACCATATATGTTATTGTAAACCTTAATGTAATGGTAAACATTGAGTAGATTGGGGCGAGAGTGGCTAGAGCACTAGATCAACTGTGGTGTGTAGCAAGAGAGGAAAGAGTAATCTACAATGGCGAGAGGCAAGAGGTGAGAGGCAACGATCTTTGGTGAGAGTGGTGAGAGGAAACTCAAGTGTCCAATAAGATTGGAACTTCAAGGAGGCAACTTTAGGTGGTTTGTGAGGCAATTCAAGTGATGTCTTGGAAGATAAGGAGGAGGGCTTACATTGTAGATTAATTAATTAATCTACAACGTTATGAATAGTAAAATTTTTGGCAAGTTACCGATTTCTTGCCAATATCTTCACTATTTGTAAGAAAAATGGAGGTTCCCATAGGAGGTAGCTTGAAGACTGCATAAAAGGCCTTATGGGAGTCAAGAAGCATGGATTCAGATTTCCTATCTATTTGGGAGTCCTTGGAAAATCAAAGGAATGGGAAATCCATAGTACTTACCAAGGATGTTACCAAAACATGGAGGAGTGTTGTTCTAGTAAAGTACCCCTCTTAGAAACCTAAGTTTTTCCACTTTACCATCATGAATGGGGTTGTTTCCCCACCTTTGGAGCTTCTGCAAGTTAGAGCTAGATCTTAGTCTTCTAGCCTTGTTGGGTTCTTTTTTTACAAAATACCTACCTTTCCTCAAGTTTAAGCTTGGGTACATTTCAAATGGCACAACAAGGGCTTGAGAAAAATGCTATTAACTGAAGAGGAGTCTTTCATTTTCAAATTCCTTGGTTATGGAGATTGGACCTTGGCACATTAAGGGATAGCATATGTTTGTCCAAAATTGATTCCAGGTATGGAATTGGATAAAATGGAATAGATTTCTTTTCCATATGGATCAATTTCCATAATATAACTTTTGGATATTGGAAATTGGATCATTTAAGCTTCCTTGCCAGTTTAATAGGCAAACCATTAGCTTTTGATTCTCCCACTGCAAAGCTAGAAAGGATTTGTTATGGTAGAATCTGTGTTGAGGTTAAGATAAGAGATGAATTACTTGAGGCCTTCCTAGTAATGAAACTTAATAAAATGGGTGAACTTATTATAACTGAAATCAAACTTTCTTACAGTTAAGGACCACAACTTAGGAAGAAAGTTTGGAAAGAAACAGGAAATTGTTCAAAATAGGAGACTACCAGGAAATTACAGGAAGGGGGATACAATGGAAAAAATACAAATGGACACTGTTATTTAGAACCTGGATACTCCTTCTGAATCCAGACCTAATGCTAAAACCACTAAAACCTCTAAACCATCAAAAATAATTAAGGTCCAAGTATCTAGTCTTAGTGAGAAAATTCTAGAAGAAGTTGAAATAGGTGAATAATATTAGAATTTACTTGAGATTTCTAAAGACAAAGAACTAAAAGAGGAGGAGGCAGCAATCACGAAACTCATATCCCAATGGAGAAACTGTGTTAGAATTCCACTCCAAATTTAAACAAAAAAAATATGGTAGAAGGAAGAAAAAAGCCAGGGAATAGTAAGTTCTTTGAGTTAACTCAGTCATGATTTTTTGGAATATTAGAGAGATGAATGAACATCTTAAGATACAAGCAATAAAATACCTACTTTTGGATTAAAATCCTTCTATCTTGGGATTACAAGATAATAGAACCAAAAATCATAAATTTCAAAAATCTATGAAGTTTTTAGGGCCTAAATGGATCATTGGATCCAGTCATTTACATCACTAAAATGGAAGAATTGTTTTTGTTTATGACAAGAAAAAGATAAAGGTTACAAAACTAAACTGCTCTAGTCAATTCATTCATTTAGAGTGTAAGAGATTGGATTCCATAGTGTTCTTTCAATTGACAATCATTTATGCTTCTAACTTTGTTTTCCAAAGAGCAAAATTATGGGAGGACCTTGCTACTATATCCTTCATCCTTTGGAAGCTCAAGGAGATAGAATAAAGTATAATGCCATAGGCAGAGAGCTGGAGTCTATATTAGGTTTGCTAGAAATATTAAACTTAAAATCTGTTGGTTATCACTTTACCTGGAATACAAGTAGCTAGGCAGGAGCTTCACTAGGAGAAAGCTTCATAGTTTGTTATTCAATCAAGCATGGATAGGTATATGGCATAATTACTTTACATAGTTTGTTCTTCCTCTCTTTTCATATCATTCTTTCATAAAAGTGGTTGTTCCCAACAATTTTGGTTTTAAAAATGCTCCTTTTAGATTCTTTAATTTTCCTAGCTTATAAGGAAGGGTTCATAGATATTGTAAGAGATTTCTAGGGATCTGGATTCCTGATTGCAAGTCATATCAATTAATGAGGAATCTGAGAAGTTAAAAGATAAGCTGAAGAGTTTTCTCAAGGTCACTAACACTAAGTTCTTTCATAACTTTATTCTAGCTAGAAGGAGCACTAATAAAATTCATTGCCTACTTGTTAATGATAATCAGCTAATCAAAGATGCAACTTCCATTCATGGAATGGTGTTTGACCTCTATAAGGAACTAATTAGTTTAAGAAATCTTGGCATAATCGGTCCCTAGATTCTAAATGAACTTTTAGGTCACTCTAGCCCCCTCAATGCTGAACTATTAGAGGACCTGTAGAGGCCAACTACCCATATGGAAATGAAGAATTGCTTGTTCAGTTTACTTGGCTTACATTAGAGATTTGTTAATGTACATGATCTAGGAATTCCTATCCTTTGGAAGATTGTTAAAGGAGCTCAATTTCGCTTATATATGTCTCATCCTTAAAATCCCTAATACTAAGAACCTAAAAGATTTTCACCCCATCTATTGTTGTAAGACAGTGTACAAGCTGCTATCCAAGCTTCTAGCTATGAGGTTGAAGGGGAGTTTGAAGAGTTAATTCATCTTTCTAAGAGTGCATTCATACCAGGTAGATTTACTTTTAACAACATTTTTCTTATTCAGGAGCTTATAAGGGATTATGACACCAATAAATCCATCAAAAACTATGCAATCAAAGTGAATTTTACAAAAGATTTTGATACTATTAGCTAAAATTTCATATTGTTCAATCTTTAATGGTTTGACATCTTGTTCAAATTTATATATTGGATTTATGCTTACATTTCTTCCTTTTCTTTCAACATTCTCATGAATAGATCTCCTACCAATCAATTCAATGGAACTAATGAAGTTAGGCATGGGGATCCTCTATCCTCTACCTTTTTGTTATTACTTAGGAAATTCTCTTGAGGATAATTATTAATAATACCTTAAACAATCCCAACTTCAAGTTCCACCACAAAGGCAAACCATTAAAGCTTACTCACTTATGCTTTGCAGATGAGTTGATCTTGTTATCTAGAGCTGATTCTTATTTAGGTTTAGCCTTATATAATTTATCTAGAGCTAGCTCTTATTCAGGTTCATTCTTATATAATTCTCTTTAGACTTTATATGAGATCTTAGGGCTAAGAGTTAACCAACATAAAAGCATGCTATACTTCTCTGATGTTAAATTTATAGCTAGAATAAGGATGTTAATATGATTGAATGTTCAGTCGCACCTTTTCAAATGTCATAGTGTTCCCATCTCCTCCAAAAAGCTGAGAAAATTTGTCTTCCACTTTTGGAAAGGTATAAAAATAGAATCAATGAAATTAGTAAAATTTTGTACACTACACATCACCATTATAAATCTCCAAATGTTGTTAGAGTAGGGACATAAGAAAAGAGGTGATCATGAGATTCACTTTAATTCTTACATAGGTACACCTATCAAGGATGTGGAGAAATTTGCCTATCTTGTCTAAGGTGGATAACTTTAGCTTAAAAGCTTTCCACAGTGTATGTGAATGTGGAAGAATGTGTTTATTTCACCATACCACCTGGTACTATTTAACTTGAGGTTGCTCTAAACAATATAGTAGCTTAAGTAAGTGATTTGAGAGGCACTTGAGGCCTTCAAATTCCATTTAACTTTATCTTATCTTCCTAAGTTGAATTTGGATATAATTGAACTATATTTGAAGATGAATCATAATTTGAGCAATTTTTTAGGATGCCTAGGCCGCAAGCTACATCAACATCCAATTTTATAGTACTTTTGAAGACCTCTTATTTAAGAATGTGGTAGATAGTCTAAAGGTTAAACCAGAAGTTGAAGGAGTCACTATTACCAACTTGATATTCACACTTCACTTTTAAATTGTCCCTAGTTTTACGAATGATTTTCATCAAGGTTGAGCCATTTCCATGGATTTACCTTTTATGTAATAAGCATTGGTCCGCCTAACTCGCAGAGATTGTTTGTCTTGAATTAATTTCTAGGCATTTTTAGTAAGAAGGGCTTGGTTCATTAGATTGGAAGCAATAATGCCTGATCCTCCTTACTTTTAAGGTTGACAAATTTCAAACTACTTCACTCTACTCCTCTCAAATTCTAGTTTATGACAAGAATATATGAAGTTTTTGAGAATTCTATCTATCTTTTTAGTGATGATTTTAGAAAAAACCATGTGGGATCCCCAATGAATAGTAGTGGAGGATATGATTACCTTAATTAACTGAATCTATTTGCAATGGAGAGTTCTTTATGACTCCAACTATTGATTTTACTAATAATTGTCTATCAAAGGTTTATAGTCTCCCTAGGTAGGATTAGCTGAGGAGATAGGGAAGACCAGATTGTTAATAAGCAGTTTTTGAACTCTGAAACATAAAATGGAGGCTAATAATGGTTTAATGATGTCTTCACCTTTGGATATAAATAGGTCACTCTTATATTTATTGATGAATAAGCTAAATATTCTGTTAAACATCTTTAGGGAATGGAGTTATTGTCTTCTTTGGAGGAAAGAAAAAATCATGAACAAAGTTTAGGATTATAATTTTTAATATCTTGAATTTCCCATGGAAATTGAAACCTGGATTTCTTTCAACTACCATGGCTAACAATCTATTGAGAACTTCCATTATTAATGAAAATAAATAAAAGGAGAGAGGACCCCTTGCCTAATTTCTCTTACCCTTAATTGGTTTTAATGGCTTACTATTAACTAGAATATTGAAGGACACAGTGCTTACACATTATTGTATCCATGTTGTGAAGAAAGCTGGAAATCCATAAGCAAGCAAAAATGTTAGATAGAAAGAACCATTCTATCATATCATATGCTTTTTGGAAATTAGTTTTCATAGAATAATTTATGTGACCTACCTTCCTTGTATAGTGTTTGAGAAGCTCCTATGCAATGGATATGTTATCACTTATAGATCTCCCAGAAATGTAGGATCTTTGACTATGATCAATGTGACTTGGTAATATGGCCTTTAGTCTTTTAGATAGTACTTTGGAGACAATTTTATAGCTTGTGTTGCAATAGGCTATAAGTCTAAAGTCTTAAAATTTTGTTGGGTTTTTCCTTCAGGGATTAGAGTGATGAAGGACGTGTTAATTTTTTAAGTAGCTTTCCCTTGTCAAAGAATTCCAAGGCTACTTCTACTACCAGTTCATTGGTGATTTGCCATGTTTTTAAAAAAGAAATTAGCACAAAATCTATTTGGACTAGAAGCTTTCTTTGGATGAATGGATTCAAGAGCTTTGTTTATCTCCTAAGTAGTTACAAGTTTAAAGAGTGGCTTCAATTTTTGAGTTGATAATTAAACATGTATGAATTTCTATAACAATCTTAGAGAGGAGTGAGAGTTAGAAGTAAAGTTTAGAAGATTGGAAAAGTTCTCCTATAATACCTTGACAATGTTGGTTTGGGATGTTAGGATAACAATTTAGTGGCTAATAGATACAATTCTATTGGTAGCTTGCCCGAAATAATTGCTTTGTGTAATAAGGTTGTATTCTTATCTCTATGTTGCAACCAGTTCACTTTAGATCTTCGTTTCATTAAGGAGTGGTCGAATGTCAAAGCTTGAGTGAAATTATGTAGAGCTTGTTTCTTTTGATTTTTGAGCTGAGTAAAATTTGGTTTATCGTGGATGTCTATTTGAATTTGATCCAAGGCTCTTTTAGCTGTGTTTACTAGGTGGTGAAAATTTCCTATGTTTTGTTTAGGAAATATCTTAATTCCCTCATTGGTTCTTTAAAAGCTTCCTCATGAGAATTAATTGCTTAGTAACCTCAACATGGTAATTGAATTCTTTTTTCACCACTTCCTGAAAACCTGTAAGATTAGTAAGGAAAAATTTTGAATTTGAAGGGGTGTTAATTTTCTTTTTGGATATGTTTAGGCAGACAAGAATGAGGGAATGGTTTGAGAGCTTTGGGCAAATTAGCTTGAGTGTAAGGAAATTCCTACAATCTACTCCACGTTGGTAAGACTCTTGTCTGATTTTCTTTTGATGAAATTGCTCTCCTTCTATTTATTACTCTATATGAGGAAGTTCCCACTATAAGGGAGATTAGTCACTTAAATTTCATTAAGGCAATTCTTAAGGTCTTCACATTATGAGCAATCTTACTCTCTTATTCCTTAGCATACATTATGGGTACAATGTCACCTATAAGTAACCAGGGGTCCTTCATTAGGGAAGCAATACTCCTAAATGTAGACCATAGAGCAGTCTTTTGAAATTAATAGTTGAAAGAATATATAAGGGAAATATTGATGTTTACCTTAAGCTCCAGCATATGAACCTCTAGGTGTATGATTTGATCATGAATTATGGAGTTGACAATTGAAATTTTTGCTTCATTATAAACTATAAATATTCCTCCATTAAGATATGTTTCATAGTTGTGTATTAACTTCTAGTGACTTGGCAAAAAACTCAAAACATCAAAGTTGTAATGCTTTACTCGAGTTTCCAAAATTCCTTGTAGAATAGGCTTATTATCCATATAAAGTCCTTTAACAAAACTTTTCTCTCTATGGAATCACTAACATTTTATGCTGAGATGATCATGAGGCTTGGTCCTTAGGTGGGGGCCTTTTCCTTCTACTGGATCTCTTACTAGTAGGTATGAAGCATAGTTCCTCATTATTGTAGATATTAGCATTTGAAGTTACCACATTGGGAGTGCTACTTTAGATTTTTTGTCATTTTTATGGCTATCGATTCAAATCTGTGTTTCTTTTTCCGTTATGATCCGTTACTAAATCCTATTTATTATTGTTTCCTTCTTCTATTGTTGCTTCTTCATTCAGAGTTTATATATTATCAACATTTTCCAGGTCTTATGATATTTGGACTTGAATAGTTTGCTTGTGGCCTTCCAAGTTTTCCCAGGTGGTGTGGTTGGAGGCTTCCATGCATAGGATACCTTGACAACATCTTTTACCAACTCTAAGTTTTCATTCAACTTAGGTATTAGGATCACTTCTAGTAAGTGTTTTATGGAATGAACTATAACACAAACTCTGGCATAGTTTATTCTACTAGTTTCTGTTGTGGTTTAGTTCATGCAGATAGCCTTGCCCAAAAAACTTGCTAGATTACTTAAACCAGTTGTTGTCTAATACTCTAGAGGAATGCCATATATGCATATCCATATAAGCGTATTAGCTTGCTTGATCTCTTTACAGTTTATTCTTGGTTTCAATTTTGTGGTAGCATTGGTTTGTATTCATATGCTAAGGGCCAGATTCAAGGACTTTTTTGGCATCTGATGTAAAATGTCCTAATCATTTACACGAATATCTTTGAATCCTAACGATTTTCATTTGTTCATTTCCCAAGCTTTCTGCAAGGAAGGATATTCTTCTATCTAATAAGAATCCTATTAAGGTAGCATTCCAGAGTTCAACACCTGCTTTTAGTTCTGTAATATGTGGTGAAACAATTTGAGAGTTATCAATGTTCTTTGAGAGATATTAGGAGAGTTCTAACTCTAGATTAGAATCTCCAATATCTTGAGTCCATGATCTCCTTTCTTTTCTTGTAAGTTCAAGGTTATTGGCTTCAAATTCAGGGACAGGTGATCGCGGCTCGTCGTTCGATCTAGGGTCGATCCTTGGAAACCGGTCAAAAACAATTAATTCCAAGATTGCAGTATAAGCTGAACCTCGGGTCGTCTCACTTTTTGGAACTGACGAAAAAGGTTTAAAGCTAGCCTAAAGTCAAAAGCATGCAATTAAAGCTGATAAAAAAGGAGGGTTTTGTGTATTTATTAAAACTAAGGAAAGTAATCAAAATTGAAGAAAAATGTATTAAATAATATTTTTGGATTTTAGGAATTGCGAAATTAACAAAAGCTCAAATTGTAATCGAATTGGATAAATTCCTCTTGAAAATGTGCTCAGGCTATCACGGTTCGAAATAAATTTCCGAGGATAAAATCCACTAAGTTTCCGAAAAATCAACCTTAAGGGACCCCTCAAGTCCAAGGAATTAATTAAACAACCATTTAATTAAAGCCTCGTTAAAAACCTTAGTGTGTGAAATGGATATGTTCATGCAATTGGTCATCATATCAAACATAATCAATCATATCAAACACAACCATGCAGATAATTATGATCAATGAAATTACCGAAAACATATATGAGACCTCATATATTCAAGCACAAAAGTTCTACATAAACAGTATCCAAGTCACATAATATTGTTCAACACATGATTAAACCTAATCATGCTAATCTAATCATACCACCATAACCTCTAACCAAGAGTTTTACAATAATATAATTAAACTTTCAGACAATATATTGACTACTCCCCTTTGAATCTCCGGTGAACTCAAGCCATCGCTACATCTTTAAGAGGATCGGGAACCCTAGCCAAGCATAACTCCGGCGATGTCCATTACTGCTGGAATCCTGACACTAACCATGGCTCCAGAGACTGACGACGGAAGTGGTGGTGAGGTGTCCGTCGATGGATGGTGATGATCGTAGATGAATGATGAAGGCGGTGAGGTGGAATCGTCTCTGGTGGCTACAGAAAGTGTGGATGGGTGTGGCTAACTATGGTGTGTATGTAGTGTTGGTGTCTCTGTATTATGTCGTGTGGTCTAGTGTATATGGTGTCCAGCCTCCTAATTGACCTAATTCGGTAACTATTTAAAGAACCGAGGCGGGCTGGGTCTGAACAGTGAGAGGAATTTCCATTTATGGTCCGGGTATCTGATTGCACGTCGCGACGTGTGAATTAATTCTCGTCGCGACGTGTGCTCTGGCTTGCTCGCCGCGATGTGTCA
The DNA here is from genome assembly GCA_026770325.2 of Erythroxylum fimbriatum. Lineage (NCBI taxonomy): Eukaryota > Viridiplantae > Streptophyta > Magnoliopsida > Malpighiales > Erythroxylaceae > Erythroxylum > Erythroxylum fimbriatum. The sequence goes on along the minus strand of JANZLH020000151.1, from coordinate 825,973 downwards.
ATTTATTGACGTCACGACGTGTGGGTGTCTGTTGAGGCGTCGCGACGTGCAGGAAGGCTCACGACCTGTTGACTTCTTGGCATGGTTTGTAGGAAAATCCCGGGTTGTACATCACATGTACGAGGTGCGGAAAACAAAAATTTTTATTCCCGGGACCTTCCCGAAGCCAGGATCCAGGTGTCTGTATGATAACTCAAAC
>JANZLH020000151.1:756812-768852 GCA_026770325.2 Erythroxylum fimbriatum | reverse complement strand
ATGATTTGTGTATAGGTTGAGTTTGATGAGTTATTGAAGATGAGTTTAAGTGCAAATGTTGTCTAGGTCCTCAAATGGATGGACAAAGTGAGGTGGTCAACCGTTGTCTTGAGACATACTTGTGATGTTTTGCTAGCCAACAGCTGCGCCAATGGTCTAAGTGGCTTCCATGGGCTGAGTACTCCTATAATACTTCATACCATACGGCCACTAAGCTTACTCCCTTTAAGATTGTATGTGGGAGAGATCCTCCAACTCTGATACGGTATAATCATCATGACACTACAAATTCCACTCTGGAAACACAGTTGTTATAGCGAGATTTGATGTTGGACGAGCTCAAAGAACATTTGTTGATTGCTCAAAATCGGATGAAACAACTGCCAATAAACATAGGCGCGACTTGACTTTTGAAGTAGGGGATTCAGTCTATCTCAAGCTGCGTCCTTATCGACAAAGTTCCTTAGCTTCACGTCCTAACGAGAAATTAGCACCACGCTATTTCGGACCATTTCCAGTTATTCAACGTATTGGTGAGGTGGCTTATAAGTTGAAGCTTCCAGACAATGCTGGAATTCACCCAGTATTTCACATTTCGCAATTAAATAGGCCGTGGGAAAACCTGATCAAATGCTGCCACTTCCGGCATCTTTATCTTCTGATATGGAGTGGACCTTCAAACCTGAAGAAATTTTGGAGACTCGTGGTCAGGGAGCTAAGTTGGTGTTGTTAGTTAAATGGAAGAACCTTCCACTTTTTGAAGCCACATGGGAACCACTTCAGCTTTTAAGGGATGTTTTTCCTGATTTCCACCTTGGGGACAAGGTGAATGTTGAAGGAGGGGGTAATGATGGGCCACGTCCTGCGATCTAGATTGTTTACAAGAGAAAAAGTCTGAGAGGCTTTACAAGGGCAGGATCCAACAATAGTGAGTAAAAGGAATCTGATGGGATGCAAGAATAAAATGTGAGAATAGAGGCTGAGGTGGCATGCTCTGTGCGTGATCACTAAGGAGTGCAGTTACGATTGTTGAGTCTGTTATGCTGTAGGCAGAGTCTAATTGGTGTCAAGTTGTTATGCCAGATAAGGCGGAGTTTGTTATGTGTCATTTATATGAGCACAGGAAAGAGAGAAGAGAGGCAAAGAAGATTGATGAAATGTTTTGATGATTGAGAAGTAAGGCATACTTCACAAAACTGCTGGTGTCATCAATTCTTCTTATCAATATAAACTCTCGTTTCCGTAGAATCTTGTCCTTTACATTCCCATATAATAGTGCTTTGTCTTTTTCATTTTATAAAGTCAGTGTTCTAACAGAATCTTTATAAATGCTTTATGTGTGAAGTACAAATAATTGGGTATTAGTGCAGGCGATAGGAATGGGAAGAAAGGAATGTGATTAAATTGGAGCTGCTGTAGTTTCTGCGGCCAATGTCCTTGCCAAGGATAGATTCTTTTCTTTTCTGCGCTCTTGCATGTGTTTGACAGTTCCTCTGATACAGCATTTAGGTTTCTTGTTTGCAAAGTTTTCACCATATGTCAAGTAATTATGTTTTTTATGTGCTTTTATGTTTATTTAAATATTGGGAGTTTTTTATATGCGAGTTTAGGTAAGGATCATGATGAATGTTGTGCATTGAGACTGGTTATTACTTAAACCTTACATGTATTTTATTCATGAGTTAATTTGATTGCATTTTGAGAGCAGGATAAAAAGCTCAAGGAACTTTTTGATACTCTTCCAACTTTTGATGACCTTAATGCTTTGGAGGCAGAGGGTTTCAAGATTGATACTATTCTTGTTGATACAAAAAAAGATAAGAAGCTATCTATGTTAAAGCAATTGGTTTTAGCACTGGTGAAGGGATTGAACTCAAATCCAGCTGCTATGATAAAGAAGATTGCTGGACTGGTGAGAACATTTCCATGACCTTATTGGATTCCAAAGATATCCTGTTAGAAATATCACACACATGGATTCACTGTTATGTGTTACTTGGCTTTCCTACCATCAACATCTCTTTTTAAGGATTTGGGTAGATGTCTAAGTCCATTTGTTTGTTTGATTTTGGACAAGCTGAGATTTATTTTTAATATCTCAGAAACATCACATGTTCCTTTATTTGAACCATTTAATCACATGTAGAGATGCAATGTGAAAGAGAAGAAATTATGGTAAAGTTGAAATAAACACAAAAAATGAAGAAGAAATGTTAGGGAGAAGTATAGTTCAGAATAATGAAGAGAAAAATTTGGGGTTGGCTTTTAAGAGGATGCAGTTTCTCTTTTGTTATTTGGTTTCTTTGGATTCCGACTGAAATGAGAATTTTCGGCAATTTATCAGCTTTGTATATGGTCAGTTATTATTCTTGTGGTGGTGGTGGTCCAAAATTCTTGTCATGATGGTGCGTTTGACACTTGGATAAGGTAATTAATTAGGTGATGAAACTAAGGCAGCAAACAGCGGGCACGCATAGCTATGCTGGTTATCAATGTCAACTGCATTTGGTAATGAAAGCAATGAAGGACAACCATTCTTCTTGAACTCCATACAGAATTCAAATTCTTGTTTTAGGTTGAGAAGATTAATCTTTATATATTCACTGTTGCACTTGTTGGGTAATGATACAATTGTGATGTAAACCCTGGAGGAAATAATCCAGAATTTCTTGGCCAATTCAGAATTCAAATTATTCTTTAACATTGTAGGCAACTATTCAATTTTTTTCTTTTAAAAACTACTTATTTTATTTCCTTTCATTGGTGAATAGGTTTCTGATTTTTATAAGAGGCCAACAGTTGACAGTCCAGCAAAATCCGCAGTTGAAGAAACCTCCCAGGTGGTTGAAAATCAGGGTGTCCAGTTGTTGGGGCAAATAAGGCATGGCTCATGCCGTCCCCGGGCAATCTTGTTTAAAGTTTTGGCAGATACTGTAGGTCTTGAGAGTAGGCTCATGGTGGTAAGCTCCAGGCCCATCTATTGAATTCCAGGCCCTTCTATTGAATTGACCTTTTCTTTTGGTTCTACTGTCTCTCTCTCTTAATTTCTTTTTACCATTGAGATTCAGTATCTTGATATGAAATGTGCTTTTTTCCAGGGTTTACCAAATGACAGGGCAGTTGAGTGCACAGACTCTTATAAGCATCTGTCTGTGATAGTTGTATTGAATTCTGTTGAACTACTGGTTGATCTGATGAGGATTCCTGGTCAATTGATACCCCGGTCAACCAGGGCAATGTTCATGACTCATATTTCTGCAGCAGGGGAGAGCGACTCTGCAGAAAATGATTCATGTGATTCACCCCTGGAACCAAACAGTCCTCTTTATGGTTTTTCTGAGAGAGTTGATACTGACAGGTTAGGACATTGCCTTGACTCAACTTTGCTGCCTGTTTCACTTGCACGGTAAAGTGTGAATGTCTTGGAACATTTATAAGTTGTTTGCTGTCCTGTTTCTTATTTACAGTGTTGAGAGGGACGACAACTTTCAGTTCCATAGGAAAATAGAAGCTTCTTCAAATGTTATGGGTCCTTCATTGAGAAATGCAATGTTGCGATCAGCTACCTCCATTGATAGGAAATTGAAGTAAAATTTTCCTCTATTCTATCTTGCACTTAGGCTTCTGCATAGTTCTTAATACTTATCTGTTTGACTTGAAGTGTAATAGCTGCTAAATGTTTTGATTGAATCCTATTATTTTCGCCTTTTGTTTTTCCTCAGTTTGTCTCATAGTGAACCAAATATAGCAACAACTTTTTGGCGGCGTAGCAGAAAAAAGGTCATTGCTGAACAGCGGACTGCTAGTTCAAGGTTTTCTACAAATCCTTTTATGTCAATCGACATTTTGTATGCAGTCAATATAGGTGAAACTTTAGGAGTTTTTGTAAGGTAAAAAATATTTTCTTTTGGGGGCTTCATACTTTCCTTTGGCATAAATCCTCTGGGTTATGCTTACTAGAAGATTTAGAAGTCATGAGCTCATATTGGGTTATATGGTATATCATCAATTATAGATCTGGGAAAGGACTGCTTCACATATTGTACTGTATGTCAAGCTATATTTACTTGAATATGATCTCTGCACGTGTTCATTCACATCATTAAAGAAGGTATATACCTGAAAGAGGGAATATGTAGTTATTTGGAACTTATTGAGATGGTTAATCTCCAATACATTGGTAGCAAATTGTAAGGAAAGCTCTATACATGCTGTGTAAAATCTTGTTTATTCAAGACTAATCAGATTATTGATCTGTATAAGAACTTCATAGAATATGAATACATAAGGACCTGTAGATGCTTAAAATGTTGATGCCCTTTAGCTTGGCCAAAACTCACTGAAAAGCTTTTATGTCTGTAATATGGTTAAAGGTTTAACTAAGTGACAATGATAGTAAGGTAGAATGAGGCTCAAAAGAGATGACTAGCTTTCTTGATCAACATTGTGGATCATGGACCAAAGATGTGAAATTTATATTCAAAAGCGATTATGTTGGTTCTTGTGATGGATTTTTTGGTCACAATAAACTGCTACTTGAAAACAATTAGTTGGTTAGATGCTGAAGTTTATTACCCCTTTCTTCACTATGTTTAGTGAAAACTTTTTGTTCTGATACTCCTATAACTAAAAAGTATAACTCGTCCCTCGATGCATGCAGGTTTTTTGCATGCCTGCTAGATATACAAAGGGTTTTAGCAGCTATATGTTGTGGTTATGGCTCTCTGTGAGCAGTCAATTGTCCCTAGGTTCCTTGTTGCTAGGTACAAACTTAGTTCCTAGGCTAGTCTGCTTGGCAACAACTTTTATGTATTCTACAAGTCTTTGAACTTTTCGGTAGTTTTTTCTGCTCTTTAAAGAGACTGGACTAAGAACATATGTAACTTAATGATGTGAGCTTCTTGCAATCTTTTGGAAGTTCTTTCTAAATTCTAAATTGTGCTACTGAGAACGTCAATTTTTCAATTGCAAACTTAAATGGTAGAACAATTCCCAGATGGACATGGTTAACCTGACAGGTTGGGATTTGCACTCTTGGATCACTAAACCTGGTTTTCTTTGTTTATACTTCGATATTATCGGCTTTGGTTGTGAACCTGCATACAAGAGATAGAATTTGTTCAGGCTGTGTCCCATAAATTTTGGTCCAACAAAGCCTGTACTATATCGAGCTTACATGAAAAATGTTTTTCCTTTTAGCCTGCCCCTGTTGAGATATTTGTTAAAATGAATGCTACTTAAATCTGTTACTTAACGTTGATATTGGATAAAATTTTAGTTATATATCTTCCGCCGGGCCAGCTTATTTATGCCACCTTCTTACTTTTCTTTGCATAGTATGTATAATGATCAGTTCAAATTTAAAATTGTGCCCGGGCCTCTTTGCTCAAACATTTTGGTTCCATACGATTCTGTTGGACTGCTCCATAGCTTGAAATATTGGTTGAAGGTTATTGACAGATGTAGGATAGCTGATGAATATACTATTTCATAATAATACATATAATGTTACAAGTTTAGGCCTCTTGGACGTTAAGTATGCTCTATATTTGCTGGAAGTTAGATTTGAGAGCTAAGTTTTAGAAATAAGGACTTCAAAACAAAAGGGTAGGCCTAGAAATTTCTTGTAGAGTTTCTTTCAAAAGTAAGGGATCACATTTAGGGTTTTAACACAAAAACTGTCAACGTCAAAGGTTACTGCAAATCACTTCTGAGGCTTTTGGAATCACTCCTAAATCTAAAAATCAGTCTTAGATAGAAAGCATCACTCTTTCCCATAATTGAAATTCAGGAATTCTGGAAAACCTCACATGATTCTGTGTTGAGGACAGTTAAAGAAAATAAACCTAAACATGATTATTAAAGAAAAATAACTCAGACTTTCTTGAACATACGAGCGAATCTGATTCTCTAAAAGTTCCATCGTATTTTCTGTTATTGATACTTTTAGAGAGGTTTATGTTTAAATCATCGTCAGGTTCTATAATAAATATAGATGTTTGGTCCCTAGTTAGTCTTTTCATTATCATACTTCTTTTTACAGTTTCTTTTTGGGCCATAATTCTGGGAGTAACCCACAGATATATCACACAGTAATTTTCTCTTAGCATGCAGTTGATGCTTTTGACAGAAATTGTTAGGTCTTTGTTTGGTGCTTTTTCCATTGGATTTTCGTTAAAAGCTTATCTTCTTTCTTCATAAATTTAATTGTAGTTCTCATCAAACTTGATTTTTCAGCCCAGAGCATCCTTCACTTCGAGTACGTGGGAGGTCAATGTTAAGTGGTGACAGACATTCAATCAGAGGTTATGCTGATGACGTTGCCACATCAAGGTTCTGACCTCTGTTCCTAAATTTTTATGCATATTAGATTCTAGTATGCATGATAGAATTTTGAATCATTTCTATATCCAATTGGTCTTCCTCATTTTTCAATTAATGTTTACTCTATTTTTGTTGGTTCACTAGTCTAGTTTCCAGAAATCAGTATTTTCCTAGCAACATGTTAGACAAACTAGGAAGTTCTGAAAATTATATGTGATTTTAAATATTTCAACTAAATTTCCTGGGCAATTTTTTTTTGTTTACTTCCTTTCTTTTTGGCTAAATCATGAACTTCTCATTGATCCTTTCTTCTGTCAATCAGAGGCAGGTAATGCCCCTTGCTCATTAGGTTTCTTGTGCCTATCTAAAGTAACCAAAAACTTACACCTTCACAAGTTGTATTATTCTCTTTGCATGAGGGAGTATATACATCCTACTCAGCTGTTGTTTTCAAACTAACACTTGCTAACACTCAGCAGATGATGCTTCCACCATCATCTAGACCAAAAGCTATGAAAATAGTTGACGCATTAATTCAGCTTCAGTGATTCATTCATATGCTTAATGCCTACATTTTCTCCTTTGAAAGTGAAAAACAAAAAGTTCTTGGAAGGTGCAACTTGAGAAATAGGTTTTCAATGAAGATTCCTAGCAACCTCCTATTTGCCCCACAATGGTATCCAATGAAAGGATTTTGCATTAGAATGGCCTCCTGCAGTACTATTGATCAATGTTAATCAGAGAATTCAAACGATCCAGACTGCCCCCAACTCTACCCATGAAAGATTTGATATAGTAGTTGTCTGAAGCCTTAACCTTTCTATCCCTAATCCTAGCTAAAAATCAAAGAAAATTTCAAATCTCTTGGTGAAGGTAGACAAATAGGGAATATGATTTATTTACTTTGCATCCATCAGTTCTCATGTGTGTCGAAGTTCGACCATTCCTTGGTGTATTTCCTCGCACCTTCCAAAAAACTTAATTACCAAGAATGATATTGGTATGTGAAATAGTTTGAATAGTTAATTTCTATCCACTACAGATTTTTTTTATATGTGAGAAGTTAGTGAAAACTATTGTTGAGAGTTTAAAAGGATGTCCATTTGTATACTTTATAATAGTTGCATATAATAACGTCTCCAGTGGTGAATAAGGATTAAACATCTATTGACGCACCTTTATATAGTCTTACAATTTTTTGTCGGCAGCTCACTTTCCTTGGCCTCGTTACCTATTTTCAGTGAGTTTTCAGAAAGTCTATTCTTTTCCGTCTCAACCTACAATGCAAACTGTACATAGCTTTGAGCAAGTCCAAAGTGAAACTGTTTGTCTAGGAGGCCTTGTGACCAAAATTCTAGTCATATGAAGAAGATATGAGCAGTATGCTATATCCATTTTCACTGGTACGATGTCAAGGATAGAAAATCGGAAGTCTTTGACCTTGTCTCATTGCAAATACTATATACAAAATTTTTTAAACTCCATTTTCCCAAATTTATATGAAATGCTTCTCAGTGACTAGTTAGCACATTTGGGTTTTCAAGTCATCAATATCAACGAGTGTGGTGAGTCAATTCATGACTGGTCCTTGTGTTGAGTAATAGGAGCTAACTCTTCGTAATATTTGGTACATTAAATAGGCTTCCAGACATGGTCTTTTATATGTTAGTAATAGACACTTTGATTTATTGGGATATGTAGTTGCAGATTATACGGGTTAATAATTTGATAGACATTCCATATCGGGTTATTACGGATTTATAAGGGGAACTATGGTGTCATGGGACAGTAAAAAGAAAAATATAGTAGGTCATCCTAGTGCAGAAATTGACTATATGGAACTGCTATGGTTTCATCATCTTTCTGAAGAAATTGAATTTGTCCATTAAGACCAGCATTACTGAAACCTATGAAACTAGTTTGTGACAACCAAGCAGCACTGCATATTGCTTCAAATTCAGAATTCAGATTATAACCAAATGACAAAGCATGTAAAGGTGGATTGTCAATTTATTGAAGAAAGCATAGTTTCTAAAGAGTTAATCAGGGATTCTATAGTCTCAGTAGACCAGTTAGCTGATCTCTTTACTAAATCCTTAAGGGGTTGAGAATTTCATATTTTTGTACTAAGCTGGGTATTGATAATATATATACATCCACTTAAGGGGGAGCATTGAGAGTATAAAATGATATTTTAGTCCGTTTGTATACTTCATAATATTTGTATATGATATATCACTAGCGTTGAACTGGGGTTAAGCACCTATTTACCACTATTGATGTTATTATATCCAAACTTTTTCAAGTATACAAAAGGCTGAACATGTTGTTTTACAATTATAAATACATCCCTACACAATACATATACATATTGTTAACCCAATAAACACTTTGCACATGGTCTTTTAGTTTGTTCCCTAGTTTATTTTTTTTTCTTTTTTTGATGTATTCTGATGATGGACAAAAGGTAAGAATAGTGCCAGAGAAAGGAAAGGTTGATGATAAGAGATTTATGGGTGCAATATCAGATTTCTTGCCATAGTGTTGACATTTTGTGTTGGCTATGTTTACTGACATTTGCATAGAAGTATGTATCTCTGTTTAGAGCAGCCTAATATGGAATTTCTCTTTTTAGTTACAGATCAGAGGGTTCATCAACATCAGAAGCTCGTAGAATAAGGAGGAGGAGTATAAGCATGACACCAGAGATTGGTGATGATATAGTAAGGTTGGTATTTGTTTGTCTTGAACTTTTGATCACTGATTTATATAATCTTTTCATCCGATAGGTGCTGCGAATTTGTTGATTATTATATTTCTTTATTTTTATATCATAATCTCCAAATCTCAAAATTTTTTGCATCCATCTTATCTTGTGATTTTGACATTTAAAGTATCTTAGACAGTGAAGGCATGTTCAATTGTAGAAAAATGAATAGTGGGATGAACAGTACTATAACACACTCCCTCTTGCACTTCTTTTACTTCTAGTTTTTATTTTTATTTTTTTTGGCTCTGATATAATGCAGAGAAGGAAAAGGAGAGAATAGAATGACTTGTTATTAACTAGGTTTTAGGCCATTTTTTTAAAAGTAGAGCAATACTAAGACCATTGTTCCGTAATAGGATACCTGAAGTATTCAAATAAAGGAAAGCCAAGGAATATCCTTGAGGGTACAAACTAAGTAGAAATAAGTCTCTTAACATTTTTCAACAACCAATACTAAGCATTTAGGGGTAAGTTGAGTAGTATTTGAAGGACTCTCCAATTGCTGTTATTTATTATAGAACATTTGTAGAATCTACTTTTTGAATACACCAAACTTGATCATGTTTGTGAATGTGATTTGAAGTCATGGTTAAGTTTTTCTAATGTTCCATATCAGAAATTGTTTTGAGAGACGTGGTCCCTTCTTTTTTTAATTATATGTTGAGTTCTTATGCTTGGACAGCACTTTAGTATTCGATGAACCTTTCAGGGCTGTCCGTGCAATGAATGAAAGTTTGAAGCAAAATCGTGTTCCAAGGGAACGTGGAGAAGATGGGTCCTATGCAAATACTTTAGACGAAAAGGAGGGCAGATCTGATCACCAAAAGAATGTAGATTTCTTTTCCTTTTCTCGATTCTGAAGCATAAATACAATCAACTTCTTTCTGTCTTTAGCTCCTTAAATGTGTCTTTATATGTTAAAAACAGTTTTTTGCTTTGTTTCTGTAGTCAATTTGCATGCTCTGATATGAAAATATACATCTCTTCGATTGTGATGGAACATGATTGTTTTACATCTTGTGTTAAATGTTTTTTCTTTCTTTTTTCCAGGAACACTACTCTATAAGACTTCAATTGAGAAAAAGGAATATCAGTGAAATAAACTATAACTGTTATAAAATTATGTCCGTCATAATTTCTCAGAAGAACTGTCAACGATGCTTGCACTTGTACAGAAATGTATTCTATGTTGACTTGGTATTAATATAGCTCTGGTCTTCTGACTAGTTACTGCTTCTATAACCATGTGGTTCATCCACTATCAGATTTTATGCACAATGATACTAGATTAATGTATCTTTTGGTAATATTTTAAGCACATTGCCATCCAAATAATTTAGCATTTTACTTCTTCACTTTGATGTGTTACTGTTTTTCAGAATATTAAATACCAGGAACAAATGAACTTTTTCATAAACTATATGAAATGTGGTTGAGTGTACATGGTGCTGCTATTTTCGTCTATGAGAAGCATAGTACGGAACAATTTGGAGTCTAGTATTGTTGACTCATTATCTGACTTTCAGTTCTTGCAACTTTCTTTTCATTTTCTTTCAACGTAGAAATGATTTTATGCTAAAAGATGTTCCAATATGTCTGATTAATTGTGCTAAAGAAAAAGTTTTAAGTCCTGCAACATAGACAATTCTAATTTTCAAACACTACATAGGTTTAGTAACTTTCCAGCTATGGTAGTTGTGCAGTTAAGCTACCTTAGCTAGCCTAGTTTTATAGCATTCCCAAGAGTTTGATCCTGACTCATTTACTTAATTTTGTTTTATTATTAGTTGTGTATGAATATTGTTTACAAGAAATTCATGTTGCTAGTTGGCAGTTCGTGGGACCTAGGCAAGTCTTTGAACTGCAGCAATACAATCCATGGTGACAGTAAATCACTTTCTGCCATGTGTCAGGTGTCAGGTTTTGATCTTGATGCTCGTGGTTTGATATCTGGTGGAAGATCTGCTTTATATGGCATTGAAAAGAACCAGTTAGATTCTCAGAAGGCAATTTCATTACCATCCTCTCCACATGAATATAGGAGTCAAACTTCTGAGAGAAGCAGACCTTCAGGCTATGGAGTAAATGATGAATTAGTTTCAACATGGAATAAAATTCTCGAATCTCCAATGTTCCAGAACAAACCTCTGTTACCTTTCCAAGAATGGAATATTGATTTCTCAGAGGTAACTGTTGGAACTCGTGTTGGGATAGGTAAGAATTGATCAGCAATATAACTTTTCTAATTCTTCATTTTTCAACATTATGAGTTCTTTTTGATTATCAATTTATTGTCAAGAGTGCAACTATAGTAATTAACAAGCAAAGAAAGATGCTTAGGTCCTGAGGCACTATTCATCTTGCAAGATCAAAAATTTGTTGAGCGTGCCTACTTATTTTTTAGCCTTGCTTTATTATTTTTGTGGCTTATGCTTATTGTCATACCAGAGCTGATTAGAGCTTAGAGTATTGGCAACGAATTTGTTTGTTTTTATCATTTGTTTTGTAAAAGCATTAATGAAATTTTTGTAGTTATAGGAGGATTGTGTTAAATTGCTTTTGAAAGTGCAGTAGTGGTATTACTATAGTCTTAAATTTATTTGAATTTAATTGATTTTACAAATCAAGGTTTGTTTTGGGGTTTAATTTTAATCATAACCTACATGCCTTGTCTTTTGGACAGGTTTATATATTTCCTTCTCTGTACCTCAAGCTTAGTTGGTGGGGAAGGGGAATGATTTGTTCATGAGAGTATGAGACATTTATGATTGTCTTCATTCCTTGGTTAACTCATAATTATGTCTTCATTCATAATTGTGTCAATGTCACTGCACCAACATTGTCTATTTCTATAGTCAAAGATTAACTGTAAACATTTATTCTTTGTTTTGTGGACTATAAACAATTCCATGTGCTACTAGTCTTGAAACTCTCTGTTCCTTGAGA
>JANZLH020000151.1:708565-727129 GCA_026770325.2 Erythroxylum fimbriatum | reverse complement strand
GAGTGCAAGTCCAGGTCATGTCCGTTTAACGGACACCCCTGTCCGTTTAACGGACATGGCTTTAAAAGTCAAACTGTTGACTTTTTCAAAGTTGAACAGAATTAAGTTTTAACCAATGTAAGCTCACCACCACAGTGAGTAAACAGTAATGAGTGTAAAATCAATGATGTTTAACAAGGTAAAGGTATGAAACACTATAGTCAAGATCAAGAAATTGTCCCGGGAACGGGCCCCCATAGGGCTCGCATCCTGGGGCAGTCGGGCCTCGGGGCCGGTGTCCGACAGAATAAGTTCACTAAACATACCATATATAAGAAATCTATTTAGAAATTCCTTGTATGTCTATGAAAATTTAATTATGATGATTGTATAAGTGATTCTTTAATTGAGATCTCTAAAGTTATCTTATATAGAAACTGCTGTGCTTTGCTACTACTTATGATCTATTCTAATCATAGGTCATTTTTCGGTAGTCATTAGATGTAGCATGAACTATATAGAGATAGTTGAGTGATTAAGATAGGATTTATCACCCTGAAGTAATTAGGGAGAATGTTCTATTATTCTCGATTAGTACTGATTCAAGAAATCTTTGGCTAAAATAGATTGACATTAGTAAATAGTTTACAAATGTTATTAATTAAATCAATAGCTAATGGTAAAGAACTAATATAATTAGACTCAAAATAAAGTAGACATTAAATATATTCTCTATGTCTAATTAGAACATTGTATGGTAAAAAGGTTGAATTATATAGAAAAATCATGCACGAAAAGGTTAGTCAAAACTACTTTGACATTCCTAAATATTTATGTGGTCATGATATATTGCTAGATGTCAATCTTGATTTATGATTATAAATTGTTTAAATTTATCTAATTCTAATTATGAATTATAATTATAATTTATAATCATTTCTAATATGTCTGAGAACCTAATGGGTCTTACATAAAGAACAGGTCGAAGAAACCAAAAATATTTTAATCAGTTGAGCTTGATTGTAAGATTTAAGAAACTTTATGATTAAATATGAGATATTTAATAAATAAGAATCAATATGAGATATTAGACCTTATTTAGGAATAAATGGTATTTAATTAGAATTATTTGTAATTCTAATTAAATTACTAAAATGTCCAAAACTTATTATAAATAGGCTTAAGCTTTAATGATGCTAGTATTTCTTGCTTAACCCTCTCTATAAGAGTTACAGAGTACTCTCAACCTATTCTATAGATACTATTAGAGGCTAGATACTTATGCTACTACAATGGTTAAGATGGATCGGTTTTAGAAACAATTTGTTGGATGCAACAAGAATAGGATCAAGCTTCGAAATAAGGTACGAATTAAATTTTATATTTTATTTTGATTCATATGTTAATCATTTTATAGAATCAAAGTGATCTTGATTTTCGAGAAATTAAAATACAAAAAAGCTTCGTAATTATTCTACTATGGTCAAGATTGGATCCCTTCTTGATTTCCCAACAATGGTATTAAAATTGGATTTTAATTCTATAATTTGATTAAATTATTTGATTGTTATTGATCTTAAAATTTGGAATTGAAATTAAGGCCTTAAAAATCAGATGTAGATATTATTAATTTTAATCTAAAAGGTTTAGATTGAAATTTCGTAGAACATTAGATCTAATTCAATTTAGAATTGAATAGTCAATGTGATTAATAATTGCTTAAGAGTTAAACAATATATTAAACAATACATCAATACAAACCCAAAATTCAGAATCTGAAAAATCAATTGGACTACAAAAAAGATTTTACAAAATTTTTATTATTTTTATTATTTATATATTATATAAGAAATTCAAATGAAATAAAATAAAATAATCATATTAATCTCTAACTGTTATTTAATTTTAATCATTATTAGTAAAAAGATATAATTTCAATATTTTTAATTATTAAATAAAATTTTACTTAAAAATAGAAACTAGAATCATAAATTTAAAATAAAATTACTAGAAAGAAGAAATAAAACTAAATTAAGAGAACCGTTTCCAACACTTTTATGTTGGTACATGTAGTCCTAATGAGTAGGGATGATTGCTAATTGAGTTTGAGTTTAAAGGTTTGTTCTAGTTTGATTCAATTTAAGTAAAATGACGCTATTTTATCTGAATTTGATTGAGTTAAACTCAAATAACTTTTAAATTTAACCAAATTTTGTACTAAATTTGAGTTTTTTAAAAAACTCAAAACTTGATTTGCTGATCTAATAATGAGGTACATTTACTATTTAACAGATTAAGAGTGACGTGCGATATCTATAAGAGGAGTGTTATGTATCGGATCGGAGAACATGAACAAATGGATACTGCATCTTATGATCAGCTAGTGTGCACATAAGGTTCATTAGGAAACCATCTAATGAACCCTAACCCATATGGTGAAGATGGCTGAGAGAATTACCTTTGCTCTCTTTCTGATTCTTCGCTCATCATTAATTGTTCTAAGGGTCTGCATAAAAAATTGCGTAGAGCAATTTCTCTCATTACAGGAGGAATATAAGAATTCTTATTTCTCGTTACGTTTTCAATTTGGAATGGTTCTTGAATTGGGTTTGGCTGCAAAAACACAATTCAATCTCGAACTAACATCTCTGTGGTCGTCTCCTAGTTCTATCAAAGGTGCGAACATACAAGGAATGCAAATAATGCAAAAAGTTGAGACTTCAAGCCTTTTATGCGTTCTGATTTGCAGAATGATTGATTAGACAATATCCTACAAACATTAAATTAAATTATTGCTGTATTGTCAATTATATTTAATTATTTAGCGTTAGAAAACATTAAAATAATGACATAAAATACCTTCGTAAAAAACAGACAGTTCAAGAATAACATAACTAAAGAGCAAAATATGACTCAATATTGATGGTGCTTATCAAGCTTCTTCCTCGCAGGCTGTAGCAGAGGGGATACTTCAAGACAGTAAGGGAACATGGCAAGGAGGTTTTGCTCATAATATAGGTTTCTGCAGCAATGTGCGCAGAACTTTGGGTGGTATTTTCAAGTTTGCGATTTGCATGGAATCTTAAGTATCGGAGAGTGGAGTTAGACATGGATTCATTGATAATTATCAACATCTTATCATCCTCTAACAAACAACAAGTACCATATAATTCTCTACTTTTGGGTATTCAAAATTTACTAAACCGAGAGTAGATCGTAAAAGTTAGGCATGTTTATCACGAGGCAAATCGAGCTGTGGATTGACTAGCTAATTTTACTAATTTTCTTGAACTTGGCATTTATTGGTATCAAAACTTACCTATGGGTTGTTTTCCTATCTTTCTAGAGGATGTAAACTGTCCCTTCCCCATCTAGTTTCTTAAAAATTAGTGTACTTATCCTTCTGATCCCCAAAAAGAAAAAAAATTAAAGGAGCAAACCGACTACTATAGGGTGATGAATTCTGAAAATATATAAAAATGAAAAGCAAAAATAAAGAGAAATATCTCTTCCCTTAATTACAAGCACAAAGCTTAAGCTTTTACCATGCAAGCTGAATTCCAAACAGATACAATTGTCAATCATAAAACCTATAAAGTTGCTGACCACAAAATCTGATCATACAGCATCAAAATCTAGCATGGTACAAAGTGCAGGATACGAAATCTCACAATTGCCCTTCCATGGATGCTCAGCATTGCTAAGCAATGAGTGGGACGATGGTGATTGGCAAGGCCCATGGTGCCATTAAATATGACAAAGGAGCAGCAATATACAGACAGCATGCATTGGCATACGAATTTTAATTAAAGAAATAAGCAAGAAGCCCTTAATCTTAGGTGAATCTGTATTTCAATCATTCACATGAGCATTAAATTAAGTGGAACACTTGAAAGTTCAATTAAGATACATCACCTGATGTGATTATTCATTTGGCAGATCATTTTCTTCTAATCTTGAAAGGTACATATCATAACAACATTAGCCGAATAAAAAATTAAAACTATAAATATTTATTATAGAAAAAAATTATGACCAATATTGATTGATGGTTCTTATTATTAAATGATGGTTATATAGTTTAGTTCATACGCTTCCATACAATAGACTTACGTACTGCCGGAGTCACCATTGCATGTCCAACTTCACCATTGCATGTACAATCAGTCCCTTTTTCTTTTTGGTATAATGTCTAGAGGAATCCTAGAGTTATGATATCCAATCTAATGGTTGAAATTAAGATTGGGGTTCTCATATTTGATGCCGACATTTTAGGGGTTAGGACCAAAGGGATTGAGATCCTGGCCCCCTTTTGACTAAGTTTTTCTGATAAGATAGCTGTACCCCTTTGTAGTATTTCCGGTTGTGGTTACATGTATCCAAGTTCCTGAGCAAACAATACCAGTATCTGACTCTCTGAGGCTTCGCAGTTGTATTCATTAAACATAAGCAACTATAATTTTAGCATAAAATGAACCAGAATTGACAGAGTCTTAACGCTAGCAAAAATAATCGAACAATTTGCAAGGAAGCTGAAAGATAGTTGAATCACCATAATTTGGCAAGCACAGGAGCTCAAGAAATGTGCATTGAAGAGCTGGATTCATCATTTCCCTTACTTATTGAGGTCGACTTCTTCTTTTTCTTCTTGTAAGGTATTCCTCTGGCCTTAGCTTGACAATCCCTAACTTCTCTTAGATAAACCCGAATAGCTGTGGTTGCAAAAGGGTTTGTCTCCGATGAGCCTCCATTCTCTTCATATGCTGCTCTAAGGCGTCCGATGAGGGCATCAAGGCTACCCCAAGCTTGTTTAAGTGGACACGTGCAAGGAGCAGGTGGCTCCGGTTGCCCATAAAACGTACAACCCTGCAGATGTACCTTAGTTTTGCCGAACTGATCAAGATATCGAAGAAAGTCAAGAACATGATTGCAATTGCACTCGGAAAGTGGGACTGGTGGCCTCTGGTTCTTAAGATACTGACCAAAAGTGTTCCAGTCTCTTCTCTTCTGTGATTCATAGCGACTAGGGGTTGTCGGCTGTTGATGTTCATCGGATGCTTCTGCTGTGTCCTTTCCTCTATCAGTTGACATGGCGTGGATTATCAGCGAGAAATTTTGTTGTGATTTGTTTATGGAACAAAGGTAAAGAATAAAAAGCGTATGGAGAAGGTGAAAAGAGTAGGAGGAAGAGAGTAGTAGTAACAGTAGAAGTAGTAGTAGAAGAAGAAGAATAGAAGACGAGAAGAAGTTGATGACTTCACATCATTAGGCTACGGGGTGGACATGGCATGGGCCAAATGAAATGAAGTTGCTTTCTCTACTTTCTTTTTCTTTCATCTTCCATTTCTTCTTTCTTTTCATTTTTTTAAATTAGTCGCCGTTGGCATCACCTATACGCTTCCTCCCCCTATTTAGGCATACAATAATTGGTGTGTCATTTGTCAACTTGACTCTTATCCTCTGATGCTTATTAATCCTTATTGACTTAATTACCCTTAATCTAGTCACTTCGGTAGTCTTATTTGGTTAAAATAGTGAATAAATCCCCTCTAGGTACTATTTTTTATGTATAAAATATTAATGTTATTTTCAACGACGGAGTCAGGAATTTAAAATAGAATAGTTCAAATATTTAATTTTTTAAATTTTAGGAGGTCTAATGCACCACTGAACCTCAAATAACTCCGTCTTTATGTGTACATATGTATATATAAATTAAAAATTAAAAATTAAAAATATTTAATTTTTTTAAATTTTGGGGAGCTCAGTGGTGTCCCTGGTTATTCCTCTATGACACCCCATTGTGGTTATTTTAAGACTTCCTATTTGTTGCTCCAAAATAATTGAAATTTATTAGAGGCTTAAGATTCAGACAGTAATATTCAATGTAAATGGAATGGTTTATGAAACTCCTTTAATGCAGTTAATGGGGTGTTTACAATTGACTGGCATATTCAATGTAAATTTGTTCAACTATGTAATATTAGTGATCAAATATCTCATTACCTAATTTGCTATTTTTGCCTTTTCATTGTCCTATCGTTGTAATTAGCATACTTCGAAGCCTAGCTTATATAAACAATAGCACAATGAAAACTTGTCTTGTAACTCGCGCCTTAAGTCACATTCTTAGGCACATTATAAACACATGCCTGGCCATGGTGAATTAATGACCCTTTCTAATTATTTTCTTCTCCCTTTTAAGTTCACATTAAAATTTTGAGCTAATAACACAACTCTCTAAAAGATCAACTAAATATTAACTATAAGAAAGAACTCTTCAACTTGCACTAGCAAAATAATATGAGAATAAAAAATTGCCAATGAAACAAACAATAAAATTTACGTGAAAAACACTCTAGTATAGAGTGAAAAAATCACAGGCCAAATCAATAAATAAATCTACTAAATTTAACAAAGATTTTCAAAAAGATGTTCTTTTACTCCACAACAATAAATTGTCTTACAAAATTTTAAGATTGAAACCAAAGTTGATATCACAATCAACAAGCACTCAAACCAATCTCAAAACAATAGAACAAGGATGAGAATACAAGACTATTTGCTCTCTCTCTATTTTTCCTTACTTTTGGACGTTATGACTGCACTCTCTACAAAAATGTACGTATTTTTCTCTTTTATATCACGAAATAAAATTTTCTGCACCATACATGACCCTTACACGACCATATAAGTGACCTTGTATCTTTAACATCACCTCACTTGCAGTTATATAGGTTATAGAGAGTTACACGGCCTCCATACACAAGTGTGTACACGACCGTGTATTTCTTCACTCTTTGCACATTCCTTCATATGTTTCTAGGGACTTGCACTGTTGAAGAGCTTCGTCCATGTTTCCTTACTTGTTTGTCACTCCCACAAACCATAAAGATGTCTATGATTATTGAAAGTCTCAAAAAGAGGATTGGACACTTAACAATCTCCCCTACTAGCTCAAATATAGGGAAGTCTCAAATCCGTATGAACCTTCTTCAACATTAATTATTGCTCTTTTATCACAAACCTTAACCAATGATACCTAACATCTATGTGCTTTTATACAGGAATGATATATAGCACTTTTGCTCAAGTCAATAGCATTTTGAATATAAAAAATACTACATAATCTTCTTGCTTCACATCCAACTCTAAAATGAACCTTTCCAGCCAAAGCATCTTCTTATAAACTTCCACTGCAGCTACATATTCTACTTTAGTCGTAGATAAAGCCAACTTTTATAGCTTGGATTGCTATGAGATGGCTGATAATCATCTAAGAAATACTTTAAAACATACTTGAACATCTAGCAAAACATAGTATACACCTATCAATGGCTCCCCTGCAAACTTGAACAGAAAACCTAAATTTTCTTCCATCAAGATCTTCAAACATATCTGCATCTATAAAACCTTCTAGAGATGGCGCACTATCACCAAAGCACAAACTCCACTTCGATATACATCTCAAGTATCTTAAAACCCATTTCACTACTTCCTAGTGAACCTTCCCTAGATTTGACAATAATTTTCTCAGCATCCTAACAACTTGAGCAATATCTAGCCTTGTTCACACTATTGCATACATCAAAGACTCTATTATAGTTGTGTATGGAATAGAGGACATCTAATACTTCTCCTTCTTTGTTGAGGGACATATACATTTACACAACTTGAAGTGAGATGCTAGCGGCATACTAACTGGCTTAACATGTGACAAATGCATAATTAACTATATTTATACCCCATATTTGATGTATTTTTGCTTGACATTTTATACTTTTATTGTATATTGGGTAATCAATTTGCTCTAAGTGTTTTTATAGGTTATAATTTTCTTCATGGACTAAAAATGAGAAGATTTTTTATGAAAATGCGACATAAAATGAAAATGTGAAGCAAAGAAGGGATACACGGTTATGCATCAACTCCTGCACTTCTCTCAAGCTGTGTAGAATCATAAATTCTAGATATTTTGAGTTCTATACAATCTAGTACATGACCTTGTATCAGACTGTGCATCACCCAAAACCTTAAAAATTACTATAAAAGACATATTCGAAGGCAATAGGGGAAGCAGACATTAGATGGTGATTACAATGGTTAAGATCATTCAAAAGGGGCGATTTTGATTCAGATCCATCGAAATACAAAGAATATTCTATAGGATCCATCGAAATACAAGATCAAACATCTACCTTGGTTAAGATCATTCAAAAGGGACACAAAGAAACCATCGAAAGATCCATCGAAATACAAGATCAAACATCTACCTTGGAAGAATATTCTATAGGAGACAAACAGGTAGATTTAAAATTATGAACCCATTGTTTTAAATTCAAATTTCTTTTTATTTATGTTTGATTTCATGTTCTATCATGTGTAACTAAATTCTTTTAGTGCCTAGTTAGATGAACCCTAGTTTTGTGCAATAACATGTTTTGATTCTTTTATTAATGCAATTGTTTATATTGATATATTGTGATTCAATTACGTGTTTAATATATGTTTTAATAGATTCTGAATATTAATGAATAATAGAGAGATTGAGAAATCATGTGTGGGAATAAATCTACTGTAATTGAAAGGAGTTGATTGCAACCCTAGAGATAAGATGACATAAATCCTCTAAATTAGGGTTAAGCCTAATAGTGGGATTCACAAATTAGTAAAGCAATTATATAAAATTTAACTTGAGTAATTTGGTTGATAACTTTAGGATTAATTTCTATTAGACTTAAGAGTGAGCTATTAGCATATCATAGGAATTTTCATGGTCTAATAAATCAGCAAGACAACAACATAATAAAAGATCAATCAATTAAGGATATTTAGGGGGATTTGAAATCGAGAAACTGATACTCGATATTAATAATTTCCTAAGTGATTTTTTGATTCTCTGTTCAATCTTGCTATTTGTTTTATTTTAGTTGCTTTAGTTTTAATTTCTTTAATTAAAAATCACAATCAAATTTGTAGACTAGATAATAGGATAATGATAACTACTAATATTTATCATCTTCATGGGATTGACTCGTACTCGTTGGCACTAGTTGCAACTATGTCGTACACTTTCAGTTAACTCATAATCGAAAAACTTAGAAAAATTTAATAATGATTTTGGCACCATTACAGGGGAATTTGATATCAGGAACACCTAAATGCTATTACTCTATTCATTATTTTTGATATTTATCTTATTGTATTGTATTGTATTTTTATTTTATCTTGTTATACTTTTGGCCTATTCATTTATATGTTCTAAAATTCTCTACAATAATAATGTATTTATGGTTTAGTTTATGGATTAAGTCTTAACTTCAATACCACAACTTACGATGGAAGGATGGAGCAAACAATACTCTTATGGGAGCTACGATGTGTCTTCATAATATACAACATCGCCATATAGGAGAGAGAGGTTTCTTGACATGTCGGAGGCTCCACCGATATCCATGCCATGTTGCGACATTTGTGGGAGTAACTATTACAATCATGAATGTGAAGCACGAACTTATATGTGAGAGTAATTGAATGTGTACAATTAACCTTAAGGTGCACTATACGAGAACAGTTACAATTCAAAATGGAGTAACTATTTGACTTATGGACAAAAAGATTATGCTCTAGCTAAATATTTATAGTACCAAGCACCTCATGTCTAGGAGCTAACTCTGGAAGATATGATGGTTGATTTTATTCAAGAATCAATCATGAGGCATCAAGAAGCTGAGGCTTATATTCAAAATATGGTGCATTAGATCCACTAGCTGGCAAAGATTATATCTGACGAGATGCAAGTGAGTTTGCCCATTCCTACTGAAAATATGCTATAAAATATGGGATGGCAATCACCCTTAGTAGTGAAAAAGAGCTCCCAAAAGAAGAAGAAGAAGAAAAGGAAGAGTTTTTCAAACAAATTAGTGGAACTCCTTACAGAAATGAAAGCTAACTGACGCAAATTCGTGAGCGAAGAAAAGAAAAGGGTTGGCTTCATGAATGGAGTGGCATTCGAATAAGAGCTTCCGAAATAAAAAACAAAGAAACATCCATCCAAAAAGAGGAAGTAGAGGAGTGGCAGGAAGTAATTGAAGAAGATGAGCTAGAAACCTTTATCTAGAAAGAAAAAGAAGAAGAATGGACAAAGGTGGTCGAGGAAAAACTAGTAGAGGAACCAAGTAAGGAAACTACTGATGAGACGTTGGCAGTGACTTTAAGTACTAAGGGTTCCCACTTCCTTGAAGACAAACTGTTCGAGTCAATCGATGATTTAGGGAGTTTTGTTATTCCATATTTTATTAATAATTTGTCACTAAAAAGGGCATTAATGCATACAATTGGATTAATTAATTTGATAAACTATGACCTTGTTGTTATCTTGCAATAAGTGGATTACTTACAAACTGTAAAAGAAACGCATGGAAGCAAGCCACTGATCATAGACCTAGGATGAGGGTAACATAAAAGGTACGTCAAGCTAATGACGTTAACCAAATGCTACTTAAAAGGCAACTCAAGATTTAGGATTTACTTTTGTTATATCATTTTAATATTTTATTTCTTAATTATTTTATGTATTTTTATTTCTTTTTTATTCCTTTTATCCTTTTTGTTATATTTTTCAAGGATATTATCTAATATTGAATGGATCATAATTCAGAAAAATCATTATATCCAAGGAAGTACCACTGAACCTTCTCACTTATTATATATAATTTTTAATGATTTCTTTAAGCTTATTATTATCTTGCTTATTAAATTTTATTAACTGATATCTTGAATTAATTGAAATTTGTCCATCAAAACTTTACTTCATTATTGAATATTGATTTGAATTAGCATGCAAAAGGATGAGAGTTAGAAATTGCTTTTATAAATCATATTTTCATTAATCATTAAGATATTCAAATTGAATGAAAATTGCATACTATTTAAACATGTATAAACCTTTTTTTTTTAGCTTTTGAGCTTAAGAGCAAAAATTTTAAAATTTTAAAGCTCTTTTTATTCTTTCATATGTGTTATCATGTATAGTAGAATGATTATATAACTTGCTTTTATTATATATATTGAGATCATATTTGTTAAATTAGAAGCATTGATACGATGAAGACACTTAGATTCAACAATTTATTTAAGCCTATTTCTTTGATAATTACCACACCTATAAAATTATCTTTTAGGAATAACCAAGTTAAGCATTAGCCTTTTCCATTGTTATTGTACCCACATATTAACCTTTTTTCCTATTTTTCTTTGAAGACCTTTTTATTGTTTTAAACCTTGAAGGTTATTTACATTCTTTTCTTGTTTGAGACTGGAAATTATTGAAAGGTTCCACAATTCTTTAATTGTGGTACAATATGAATGTTCAAGATTCTTTTGTTTTCATAAAAAAAGAGTTAGAAAAAGAAGAGAAGAAAAGTATAAATATGTTTTTTATAAGAAGTGGACCTATGTAAATTGTAAACAAGTTTCTTGTAAATTCTCTTAGTAAATTTCCTTCAATTTAACCCTTTTTAATATCCAAACTATACCATATGTAAGCCTTATTATAACTGATATAAAGATTTTTTTATTTTTTAAAGTTTGTACATAAGTGGTGGAGATATGATAATACTATAAGCCTATGATAAGAGTTGTACTAAGCATTGATTGAGAGTTTTGATATTTTTCACCCTAAAAACTTAAGCGCATTGAGTGAAATCTTGGTAAGGGTATAAAGTTGTATGTTTGTTATTTCAATGCGATAATAGTTGTGATTATTATTAATATCGACTTAGAAAGTTAATTTTAGGAAATTTTGATTTTAATTGTATGCTAATTTGATTAATAGGATATGATGATTTATAGTATGAATGGACATATTGAGATTGATGAGGGGTGGATGTTGTAAAATTGATCATTTTTGTTATGGTTTGCTTGAGAACAAGCAAAAGTTTAAGTGTGAGGATGTTTGATAGATGCATAATTAATGATATTTAAATCCCATATTTAATGTATTTTTGCTTGATATTTTATACTTTTGTTGTATATTTGGTACTCAATTTGCTCCAGGTGTGTTTATAGGTTATAATTGCCTTTATCGACTAAAGGAGAAGAATTCGGATGAAAATGCAGCATAAAACGAAGATGTAAAGCAAAAAAGGATACACAATCGTGCATCAGCCCTTGTACTTCTCCCAGGTCGTTTAGAATCACGAATTCTGGGTATTTTGGGTTATACATGGCGTAGTACACAACCATGTATCACCCAAAACCCTAAAGATTATTATAAAAAGACATGTTTTGAGGTAAAAGGGGAAGTAGACATTAGGAGGTGATTACAAAGGCTGAGATCGTTCAAAAGGGGTAATTTTGATTAAGAGAAGTGGAAAACACAAGGAAATTATCAAAAGATCCATAGGACTAGAAGATCAATCCTATACCTTGCAAGAATATTCGATATGAGACAGACAAAGAGATTTACAATTATGAATCCATTGTTTTCAATTCAATTTTCTTTTTGTTTATGTTTGATTTCATGTTCTATTGTGTGCAACTAAGTTGTTTTAGTTCATAGGTTAGATGAACCCTAGTTTTATGCAATAACATGTTTGATTCTTTTATTAATGCAATTGTTTGGATTAATATACTGTGACTTAATTATGTGTTTAATATATGTTCTAATAGATTTGGATATTAGTGCATAATATGATTTTATAACATAGAAATTGAGAAATCCTATGTGTGAATAGATTTACTGTAATTAAAAGGAGTTGATTGCAACCCTAGAGATAAGATTACATAAATCCTTTGGAGTAGGGCCAAATCTAATAACGGGATTCACAAATTTGTAAAACAATTATATAAACTTTAACTTGAGTAATTTGGTTGATTACCTTAGGATTAGTTGTTATTAGACTTAAGAGTAAGCTATTAGCATACCATAGGAATTTCTACGATCTAATAAATCAACAAGACAATTACATAATAAAAGATCAATCAATTAAGGGTATTTAAGGGGATTCAAAACCTAAACTCTAATTATCGATATCGGTAATTTCCTCAGTGATTTCTTAACTCTCTGTTCAATCTTGTTGCCAATTTATTTTGTGCTTAAGTTTTAATTTATTTAATTAAAAATCACATTCAAATTTGTAGACTATATAATAGGATAACGGTAACTGCTAATAATTATAGTCTTTGTGGGATTGACATGTACTTATCGATACTAGCTACAGCTACGCTATGCACTTGTGATTAATTCATAATTGACAAACTTTAAAAAAGTCAATCAATAAGCTTCATATTGAACCTTTCTGTCACTCGTTCAATATATCTCGTCTAAGATAACCACAATCTCTTGTTCTTTTTATCTTTAGTTATTTTCATGCCTAAATTTTGCTTTGTAGGTACCAAAATTTCCATATCAAAGGATTTGGAGAAATACTCCTTCAACTTTTAGATTCTACTAATGTCTTGATCCATAATCAGCATATCATGAACATAAAGAAGAAGAATGATGAAGTTCTCATATGAGAACTTCTTGAAATACACACAAGCATCAATATAAGTTCGTTTAAACCATAATCAGTCATAAAGGAATCAAACTTGTGATACTACTACCTTAGAGCTTATTTTAATCCATATAGACTTTTCTTCAACTTGCAGACCTAATTTTCCTTACCTTTAGCTTTGAAGCCTTCATATCTCCTCTTCCAAATCTCTGTGCAAGAAGGTTATTTTTAACATCCAACTATTCAAGTTCAAGATCTAAACAAACAATTACACCTAAAATTGTTTAAATTGAGGTCATCTTGACTACTAGTGAAAGGATTTCATCAAAGTCTATATGTTTTGACTGAATCCTTTCATTGTTAGCCTTGTATTATGCTTTACCAACTTATTACCATCTCTCTTTATCTTAAACACCAACTTATACTTCAATGACTTTTTGCCTTTTGGAAGCTTTACAAGTTCGTATGCATTCTTCTTCTTCAGAGAATCCATCTGTTCCTTCACAGTTGCGAGCCAGAGATCTTTGTTTTTACAAGATGCAACCTCTTGCACATTTTTAGGCTCCTCGTCAATAGTAAGCAACAGGCATTCAAAACTTGGATACCTTATAGAAGGCCTTTTCTTCCTTATCGACCTTCGAAGATGTGTTTCATCAACTGTTGGATCCAATTGCCCCTTTCTCATGATCCTTAATATATTCATTTTCAGAATTGTTTGGATGTCTTTCATATAACTCATTATTATCAAATTGTATCTGGTCGCCACCAATATTTGTTTGGTCACACACTTCATCTTCTTCACCTATAGACTGCTCAATAGTTGAAGGAATTGGTGAAGAGCTAACAATGCCATATGATGACCAGTAGTGTGATAACTTATCTCCTCTCAAAAGATCAACACCTCTCTTATGCTCCTAAAACACTGCATCTTTGCTTCTAATAACCTTTTGTTTCTTTAGGTCATAAAGTTTGAATTCAAATTAATCATTACTATATCTAACAAAGATACATGGTATTGACTTTGAGTCAAGTTTCTTTCTGTGATACTTGGTAAATGTCTAAATACCTTACATTCAAAAACTCTCAAATGATGATATATGAGATCTTTATTAGTTCACACTCTCTTGTGAATCTCAAAATCCAACAAAATTGAGCAACCTCGATTAATTAGGTAAACTATAGTTCGGATTGCTTCTCCCTGAAACGTTTTTAGACACATAAACATTCTAAGCATGCAATGAACCTTTTATATAATGATTCTATTCATCCTCTTAACAACCCCATTATGCTATAGAGTCTTTGGTTGAGTTTTCTCATGTCTAATGCTATATGATGTACAGTATTCTTAAAACAACTAAAGCATACTCCCCTCTATTATATGTTCACAGGCACTTTAACTTCCTCTCAACTTCCCTTTCTACTATAACATGAAACTTTTGGAAAGTTTCAAATACTTGACTCTTAGAGCTCAACATATACACCCAAGTCTTCCTCGAAGCATCATCAATAAATGTAATAAAATATTTGTTACCTCTTTGTGACTCCTCTTTTGTAAGGCCACAGACCTCTGAATGCACCAACTCTAATATCTTCGACTTCCTTCTATATCTTCTCTTGAAAGAGAATTTATACTACTTTCTAGCCAAGTAATGATCGTAAGGATTATTCTTAACTAGGGTAAGGGACTTACCAATAATCAATTTTATTCCCTTCTCACTCATGTGTCTCAGTCGTTAATGTCATAGATTTTATGAAACTTCCTCTTTAGTTGTGTACACTTCTCCACCACCGCACAAGTTTGAGTGTGTCTTATACAATGATTAACATAACTGTCATCGAATAACCATTATTGCACCTTTAGATAGTTTTCACTTCCTATTTCTAAAAGCATGCTGAAATCCTTTTTAATATAAGACAATAGCTGATAACAGATTTAGCCTTAGATTAGGGATGTATCATACATCTCTCGAGGTCACTAAGCATCCAATATTTGTCTGAACTCAGATATTAACCATATCGAATATTTTGGTGGTACTTTAGTTTCCCATCTTTACACTCCCAAAATCTTTGCTTTTGCAATTGGAGAAGTACTCCACATTTGGATTCAAAATTGCTGACATTAAAGCATTCATTAGTTGCACAAACTAGAGAACCTCATCATTCGTGCTTGAAGTTATTACTGTTGTATTTTTATCATTGTCATCATTATGATGATCTTTCTTTTCCTGATCTCTCTTTCATTTATAGCAGAACCTCTTAATGTGTCCTAGCTTATCGCAATAATGGTATGTCTTCAAATCTTTGTCACATCTAGACTTTGAACAATTCTTAGACTTGCCACAACCTTTGGGACCCCTACTCTTGTTCCCTCCCCTCTTTTCTGTCAAGAAAGCCTACACGTTGTCAACTCCAATCCCCTTTCTTTTGAGTTTTTCATTAAACATACTCTCTATGATTACATCCAGAAAGAACACAACTTCAGGAGTTGAGTTGATAATCGTCACAGCTAGCATCTCCCAACTATCTAGTAACAAACTCAACAGGAACAAGGTTTAAAGCTCATCATCAAGACTGATCTTCATTGTAGTACTTAAGTTGATTATGTTATAGAAATCACTTAGATGCTCCGACACTGATTTTTTAGCTTTCAACTTTAAATTCATAAGCCTCTCAATTAAAAAGGCCTTGTTTTGAGCAATCTTCCTTTCATACAGACTTTCTAGCTTCTTCCATAGCTCAAAAGGATCTGTTTCTTGAGATACATGGTTGAATATGCTAATATCAATCCATTGTCTAATAGTTCCTAAAGTTTTCTGCTTCATCTTTTCCTATTCTCTATCTAACATCTTTTCAAGTTTTGAAGGAACATTATCCTTGCAATGAAAAAGGTCCTCCATCATGGGCCTCCAAATCAAGTAATTTGATGATATTTATATTTCTACCTTCTATTACAATGGCTCTGATACCACTTGTTGGGAGACAATAACACAACTCTCTAAAAGATCAACCAAATATCATTGACCAGAAAGAACTCTTCAACTTGCACCAGCAAAACAATATGAGAATAAGAAACTTAATGATGAAACAAATACTAAGATTTACATGAAAAACCCTCTAATGTAGAGCAGAAAATTAAGGCCAAACTGACAAGAAAATATACTAAACTCAACAAGGATTTACAAAAAGTTGATCTCTTACCTCATAACAACAAATTGTTTCACAAAGTTTTAAGACTAAAACTAAATTTGTTATCACAGTCAATGAAAACTCAAACCAAACCTCAAAACAATCAAACAAGGATGAGAATATAATATTATTTGTCCTCTCTATATTTTTCCTCACTTTAGGACATTATGACTACACTCTCTATAAAAACCTATGTAATTTTCTCTTTTATATTATAAAATAGTTTTTTTGTACCATACACGGTCGCTTACATTATAGTGTAATTGATTGTGTCTTCGGCACTGGCTCACTCACAGTTGTACACGATAACAGAGAGTTACATGATCTTCACACACAGTCGTGTATCTTTACACAGGCATGTACACAACCTTGTGTAACTTTACTCTACGTACATTCTTTCACACGTTTCTAAAGATTTACGCTATTAATCCACACAGTTGTTTAAGTCAAGGCACGAGCATGTAACACTCTACACAAGTGTGTATCTCCTTAAAAGAGCTTCATCTATCTTGTTTTTACTTGTTTGTCATTCCCACGAACTATAAAGACATCTACAATCACTGAAAGTCTCAAAAATAGGGTTGGACATTCAACAATTGTTTTTGCATAAAATTAACACAATTTTGCTAATTTTTTTCCCCTTCTCTGTCTAGTTTCATCGTAGTCAACAGTAAATTTAAATGAATAGACTTAAATGCATAAAATTAATATGTATACATTTGATAGTAAAATACTTTTTTATTGTACATTTCTTTTCTTTATATTTTAATTTAATTTATACCTAGGGTTATGTTTGGTTAGGTAGTTACTAATGGAATAGAATGAAAAATAATATTATTTCATCATTTGAGATGAGAGTTTATTATGGAATATAATAGAATAAAATATGATGAAAGGGGAGGGTTTCACAGTACATCTCATTTCATCCTAAATAGTAAAAATAAGTTACTTCCAATTTGGGATGTTTATGATGGAATGTAAAATGATAAATAACATTCTATTATTTACGTTATGAATTATTTTTTCAAATAACATTTTACTATATTACATTATGAACCCTTTTATTTCTCCCAAATAATAATTTTCTGACATTATTTTTATTTATATTCTATTCTATTATAAATAGCTTCATTTTATTTCGTTTCATTCCATTAAAAACTTTAAGTACAGTCAAATATAGGCTAAGAGAATAGATGAGGAAAAAGAAAGTGATGAGTTTGTGGGGGACATTAAAGAAAGAAGATGACAGGTGTTTTATTTTTCCCTTTTTTTAGTCTGTCACGAAACCTAAAATTGGAGTATAGTGATCATAACATCTTCAATTTCTTAGTTGCCATGATTTGATATTTGTGGGCAAGGGAACCTAGTGCACCCGTCAATTTGATGGATATGATATCTGACCAATCTAGTCGGGTCCCGCGTAGAAGATTCTGGTTTCTGATGTCAAATACCAACGTCTGATTCAGTGTTAATTATTCAATCAAATCGTCCGGCAAACCAAGTTGTACTCCGACCCCAAATTCCTCTCTGTCCTGTGTATGACACATTAATAATAGAGATTAGAGAATCATTCGTGGCTCCATATTATGACAAAAGAGAAACAGCACTAATCGATAAGTTCTGAGCTGTTTTATCATAGTTTAGATTTTTTGTCCAATATTATTCTGTCTTATTTTATCTTTTAGAATTTTAACCATTTATTTTATATGACTTACGCGAGATCCATATGAAATCTACATAAATAAATGACTGAGATTTATTGAACACAATAAAATACTATAATATTAAATGGAGGATTTGAACTTATTCTATTAAGCTTGCATATTTATCCCACTGACTCGTCTTGTCATTTGCAGGGTGATTTCCGAATATTAAATGTAATTAACATGACATTCTCGTA